>BDUI01001925.1:53176-72810 GCA_002335545.1 Apodemus speciosus
ATTTTTCAAGGAAGACTCATGACCCTTTCCTAGAGGACATGAAGTAATAGTAATAATGATGATGATGATGATGATAATACTGAGCTGAGGCTAAAGAATCTTGGGTGGGTGCTGGAGAGATGGCTCAGCAGTTAAGAGCACTGATTGCTCTTCCAGAGGTCCTGAGTTCAATTCCCAGCAGCCACATGGTGGCTCACAACCATCTGTAATGAGATCTGACGCCCTCTTCTGGCATGTCTGAAGATGGTACTCATATAAATAAATACATCTTAAAACAAAACAAAACAAACAAACAAACAAACAAACAAACAAACAAAAAACCCTTAGCCAGGCGGTGGTGGCACACACCTTTAATCCCAGCACTTGGGAGGCAGAGGCAGGCATATTTCTGAGTTCGAGGCCAGCCTACTCTACAAAGTGAGTTCAGGACAGCCAGGGCTACACAGAGAAACCCTGTCTTGGGGAAAAAAAACAAAAAAATAAAAAAATAAAAAAACACCCTAAAAAARGACTCTTGGGGGAACTTCCTCCTAAATACTGTACTGSKGCTGGCCTGAATAGGTGTCATGAACAGGACTCAGGCGACAATTTTATAATCTTCTGTACTACCTGCCCTGACTGCAAGCCCTCCTATGACTGATATGGGTGCATCACAGATTTGGGCTTTTTCTTGTTTAGCTAAATGTCCAAGCAGGAAGAGTCTAAGGCTAGAGTGCATCCTCCAGGGTGTCTTCTGTGTATTCCAAAGCTCCTCAGGACAAGATTATTACATGTCAGCAGTGAGGACTAGCTGCTGGAGCAAACCCCAACATTTTATGACACTTTACTAAAATAGGGCGTAAGCTAAAGGATAGGGTTGAGTCTGTGTGGAAAGTCATGGGGTGAACCCGGCAGGAGACTCCTCGGGTATGTTGTGTCCCCAAAGCGGGTGGCGCATCTGCTCAGTGAGGAGCACTGACAGGAAGGACCCAGCTCTTTGTAGGCTGCTTCAGGTTCTGGGGCTTCATCCTCAGCAGGTTCTGACTTAGAGAAATCACAGCCTCCCAAAACAACACACCGACAGTGCCAGAGAACAAGCGTCTAGCATGCCAGCCTTTTAGGGGTCTCGAAGGCATTCGTACTTTTTTGTACATTACTTGATTTTCTACTTCTTCTCCATTTCCACTTACATTGTCCCAACTATCAGGAGTACAGTATTTTGACACACTAGCAAACAATTAAAATGCTAGGAGCAGTCAGGATGAATATTGCGTAAAATTGGGCCTCTCCCTGTTGGATAGGGTGCAAGGAGATCTAATTTGGATTCCACTGAGGCAGTAAACATAGTAATCAAAAGGTAAAATCAAATTAAGTGTTAAATAAGCCAGGTGGTGGCAGCACATACCATCCCAGTACTCAAGAGGCAGAGTCAAGCAAGTCTCCAAGTTTGAGGCCAACCTGGTCTACAGAGTGAGTTCCAAGACAGTCAGGCAGACGGAGCTACACAGAAAAACCCTGTCTTGAAAAGCCTCAAAAAAAAAAAAAAAAAGTCAAATAATGTTGGTAATGGTGGCATATACCCATAATCACAATGCACAAGGAGGCTAAGGCAAATGTTCACGGCCAACCTGGGCTATATAGTGATTTTAAGATTAGCCTAGGCTACACAGGGAAATCCTATCTCTAAAAGGGTGTGTGTGTGGGGGGGGTCAAACTACAAGTTTGGTTTTTTTCTTCTTTTAAAATTCTCTAACACTGTGATTGTACCTTCTCATTTTAGAAGATGGTGAAAGCATGAGACGGTCTCTGTCTGCTACGTCTCCACCTAAGAATAACTGACACACCAAAGCCACCTCTAACACTAAACCACACAGCGCACGCTCTCATGGATGCCCTTGGAGGTGCATTCAAAAAACGATTCTTCGCCTCATTTAAAGTTCCCAATGCTCCGTGGAMGAAGCACCAGGGACTAGAGCTCTACAGTGCACTGATGAACCTGAGAACAGGCCTCACAGGGAGGGATGGGAGCCCACACCACGGAGACTGACTTTGCTCTAGGATTTGGGACCTCCCTCTCCTGAGAAAGCCCTGCTTCTGTCAGAGGTCTTGGCAGCAGGCCCTGCTGCCAGTCGGCTGCTCGGTAGGTAAGATACACAGAAGATGGAATTTACCATTACCATTCTCTGGTATCACTGTTCCATGGCACCAGGTCCACTCACATTTTTTTGTGAGCCTCGCTATGTTTTCAGTTCTCTGCTACAGACACTCAAACATTCCCACGAGGAAGGGAAAGTCACAGCAGACTCCTGCCAGGCAGCTCTGACAGTCACACACRCCTTGATATCTTGCTTCATTTCCCCTTCCCACTGCATAAATGCTCTTAACTAAACTGCAAAGGACAATGCGAACCCCAAACATTGTTACCAAGTCCCTGTTACCTATTCCAGCGAGGTAGCTGTTGGTCTTCATAGCTGCTAACATGAGTAGGGACGGGCCTCAGCTTGCCACCAAGAAATCCTGAATTCAGCCACCAGGCCCTGCAGCTGCCCACCCCAGCACACTGGTTTGCTTGCCTTCTTTCTTCCCGACCTACACAGAACAAGCCCCACCTCTGATCTTCTCGGCTGTCCTGAAGGGGTCAGAGCTCTTAACAGTTGTTTCTGCCCATGTGGAGCCTGAAGAGACTCCACAATAAAACACCCATGGTGCAGCCCTAGTTTCTCAGCCAGTCTTGKATGTGAACCCTGATGGCTCCCTCCTGCAGGCAGCTGCTTTGTGCAGAAGCCTCTATGTGGATTTCTTCTTTGATCTTCCCCCGAGAGTTTTGGCCTAGGCTCCTGAGAGTGTGTGTTGCTTGTGTGGCCATAAAATCACCTTGTTACGTGTCTGAGATCCTTGTCACTTCATAGCAGGCTCACCCCAAAAGTCTGCTGAACATCCTCTAAGTTTTCCTGAGGGGAGACAGAGGTCAAAATGGCCTTGTCCTTTTTGATCTGTGCCTGTATCCCACAGCACACTCGGCCATTGATTCCCATGTCACCTACAAGAGGGCAGTATCTTCACCTTGACTCCATGCACTGCRGCCTGAAAGTCTGCCTTGCCTAGGAAATGCAGGTGCTGTTCAGATCTAGGGTTTCCATTAACACGGCAAAGCTGGCTGCTGACCCTCTCCCAGGACCTCAGCTCACAACACGCTCATGACAGACAGTCTATACAAATCACCAGGAATTGATATTTTCTTACCTGCATTTGAAAACAGTCCTTCAATCAGATTATAAATTCTTCATAGCCAAGGGCATATAACTCTGTGCACTAATCAGACACGGGTGGGAAATCCATAAACACTTGTGGTCAATTCATTAATCAGTGTAATCGGCATTATGGCCACAGGGTACAATGGGAAACCTGAGTGTGAGATAAAGCTCAGAGCAAAGAAGACCTACCTAGCTTTTCAGTCATAACCCAGAACACARCAAGAGGAGGCTGTTTTCCTTTYCAAAACAACTCCTGACAGTTTCTCCTAACTGCTACTTGTACCCAAATATCTTGGGGGCAGCCATACAAAACAACAGACGYGTGCTGGTAAAGTACAGCTGTGTTTCAAAATGCAGGTGCCACGAGAGACCTAAGTCTGCACCTGTTGAGGGAGGCATACCCTCAGCCACAACCATTCAGAAGTGACATTCTACAGGAGAGCTGTTCCTTCCATATCCTTGAACCCAGCAGGAACCCCTATGAGTCTAGGCAGAAACATGCTAATTGCATCGGCTGCTGTGGAGATTCAAAGCGGACTAATTTCTAACTGACTGTTAGAAATAAGAAACATACCTTTAAGCAGGCCTCCTACTCACACTGCAGAAAGGGACCTGAGCTAAACTCCAGCGTGACAGGTAAATCTTCACTTGACTCTGTAAATGGTCTGTCCTTGCTATCTCAAGGCACTACACATAACATGTGAATGAATAATAACATGTACTTTGAATAAAAACATGTAAAGTAGGATTTAATTTTCCTTTGAAGGTTCAGGAAGGCRTGCATAGATTTCTCAGAGTCGACATGATTCATTAATTATAAGCAACCGAGACATTTACTCCAACTGTCTGTTAGGCGAGCTTTCATAAGTTCATCTAGGGAACACTGTGATGACATTACTTTTAATTGCATTATTTGGGAGGAAAACTGTACTYTGTATACACTGAGTAAACACATGTGCAGGGAGAAGACATGGCTTGGCCCAGGTGTACACTGGTACTGTCCACACAGGCAGGTGTCTTTCTACAGGTTGCGTGGAAAGGATGTAGTGCCCAGAACTCCAGGCTGAGACTCAGTCTATGCAGAAGCTGTGCCTTTTGAACTGATCCTTCATTTTCATCCACCACGTATGTGCAAACAGGGACTGGATTTCTGCCAAGTTCTAATGAACATTTCAATCTACACTGTATCCCTTTTGGTGCCTGCTTTGAAAAGAGACTGCACAGAAGAAAGGCACAAGGGCCTGACTCCACCGCGGACCCTTTGTCACAGCTCTCTGCTGGAATCCTGAGACACTCAGTACTCACAAAACTCATTTGGGACATACTGCTGCCATCACATATAATAGTTGCCATGACATATGAATAGCTAACACTTAGTGATTGCCATCTGGGACATGATGTGAGCTACGTTTCCATTATCGTCACCCTGTTTGACAAAGGAAAGGATTAAAATGAGTGATTTCAAAGAGGCTGGGGAACATGGCATACAGATAAACAGAAACCCCAGGCTGAGACTCAGTCTATCCAGAAGCTGGGCAGTTGGGGCCAATCCTTCCTCATTTTTATCTACCACATATTCTAAGCACTAAGACCAAGTATTCTCTCTATCCCCAGGGTCTGACCTAAACCCATTAATAAACAGCAGTTTCTTGAGCTGCTTTCTGTAGAAAGTTTCTTTCTGTTTCAAACACTATCTGCCATGTTGGGAGCTAAAGTCAAACAAAGCACAAAGCCTTGTCCTGGGGACTGAGGGGAATGAATCCTGGTGCTCCAGCACCGGAGTTGAGGAAGAGTGGAGCCAGCAGACAACCATCTCATTCAAGCTCAAAGCCCACTGCAGAGCCAACTATGGTTGACATGAATTCGGACAGACCTGAAATTTTGTTGAGGGGGGACACATRGGTACTTACACAGATGGGGTAAAACTCAGATCGACATACCTGACAGTCTACTCAACAACCATATGGAGTCTTTTGTGGGTAAAACCCACTAGAGCAGGGAAGGCCCAACAGTCTGACCAGCCACTGCTGCACTCCCAGTTCATACTGTGTCAAAGGCAATTCTGCAATGCTGGAGAGCAGTGTCTGCTTGAAGACTCTCAAGGGTGTGGGCTACTGGTCTTTACCTTATCTGTTTTGTTCACTAGTCTGACCTCTGCAGAAACCAGATGGCTTCTGGAGGACTGGAGATCATTACAGCCCACAGGCAGAGGGCCTCACTGCACACATGTCAGCAGAGGAGCACCTTTGTGAATGTCAGCACTAAAGGTTGGCAAAACCACTTCAGAGTGAATGCTTTTTCTTTCCCCATCCCAATCAAACACAGAATCAAGCCCAGTTCATATTCTACAGAATGTACACAGCTTAGATTTTCTTCTTTGGCAGCGTTTTCCTGCCCTCTTCCACAATATAAAGCCCACCATGGCTGTGCCAGCCCCCACCCCAAGACTATCATCTATACCTGAGCAAAGGAATCCCACGTGGTCGACTGAAAAAGAAAGAAAGGGCCCAAGTTTGGCCTACAGATGGGTCTTCTATTAAGTGAGCACTGAATGCACATATCAGCTATGGGGTTGGCTTCAAAATCATCAATGAGGGGGAAACTGCCCAGTGGTGGGGCGTCAGTGGTACAGCAATAGTGTATGTCCAAATAGAGTAGTCGCAGAGGTTATGTGATACATGGTCTCATGGGTGGACCACTTAGATTGGTAAGTTAGGGCAAGGACAGAAGAAGACATGTGCACGGGCACATGGGGAATGGAAAGGGTGGAAGAGCTCACATGTTGTCATCGACCCTCAAGGAAAAGGCACTGGGCAATGAGAAGACAGATTCCCAGTCTACTGTCTGCCCAGCGTATCCACTCAAGGTGGCCATGGTGGCAGAAATGGGCTGAATGTGAACGTATCCATCTTGAAGTGATCTGGCTACTGATGCCAACCAATATCTGCCAGCAAGAGAGACTGATACTGAATGGCCAAGGCAGGTGACTCCTCAAGGAGGCCAACCAACATCTGCTTGGTGAAGCTTGGTGATAAAACATCTTCTAACCTAGAGGGCTAGCTGTCTACTCTCACAAGAATGATGTCTGTGGTGCCATGATAGCACTATGCAAAGACGAGGTACCATCCCCCAAGATACAAGATAGCAATCAAACCAGAGAGGATCAGTAGGATGCTGTGCCTCTGAGGGAAAGAATACACAGGTCTGGGAGTCAAGGGGAACCAAGAGAAATGCTTCTACACTCAGAAGAGACTTGGAGCATCCCTCTCCTGGGACTCTGACCACATATCTTGACCAGGGAGGATGCAGTTCCACTGTATCATGGCATGGCTGCCTCCAGGGTAYTCTGCAATCCTGGTCTTAGAATCTGTGGGAGCACAGCGGTGTCATCATCTTGCCCCAACACTGGCTCTGAGAAGCAGGCAGTGGAATGAGGAGGAATCCAGGTGGCTACCCTCACGGTGTCCTAGTATACTCACCCATTGTGACTCTAGGCGCCCGGTCTTCGAGGGGCCTGGTATTGGGGGCTCAGATGTGGCAGGAATGAAGCTGTGTGCCTCCCTGGGCCAGCTCTGCAGCTAAGGGTGAGTAGAACCCAGAATGATAGCTCAGCAGCTGAGCATCAAGGACAGCAACGGCATTCACCATTGGTGTTGGAGGTTGTGTGAGCATGCTTCTGGGGGTGGAGAATCAGTGACTAGCATTCTGAAACACCACCGTGTGGTGCCAGAATTGAGGCTGCTACAGAGCAGGCTTGGTGAGATTCAGCCTGTGGCCAGCTGTGGGGGCAGTCGGCTTCCAGCTGACCAGCTCCTTCTGCACCTGCCCCAGCTACATGCTGAATGAAGCCTCTTGGATGCTGCATGCAGTATAGCCTTCTTGGAGCCCCTGTAGCTTCTGACTGAGTGAGGCAGGATACAGAAGKGTGCCTCCTGCTGAGCACCAGACATTTCCCAGGAGGTCAGGGCCCTGTTGGATGCAGGCAAACTGTTCTCCTACAGCCCAGACCGGTTCTATTCCTTCCTTTCCCAAGCACTGACTCCCTAATAAACATACCTCAGCACCCATGCCTTGTACAGCTAGCAAGTGGAGCTGTCAGAATCTTCACACCCAGCTCTGCATCAGGGGGAATATGGACAGGGTGTGAGCGCCTATAGCTGAGGGGAGTGACTGTACCTTCAGAATGACTCATTTTTCCCTCTGTGGCTGACTGGCTTTGGCCAGTGAGCTGTCATCTCACACCTTGGACTCTAAGGCTATAAATCTAGACTCATTTGTAGCACAGAAGTATCTGTCCATCCTGGCTGATAAAGTGCTGCCTCTGCCAAAAAGCAGTGTGCACCGGGCCAAGCTCCAGGGCCACCAGACACACTGAAGCATAAAGCTCGGCAATAGAGGGGGCCACGCCCTTCCACCTGCAAAGAATCAGGAGCCAAGGGCTTGCCACTGGGTTCACAGACAGGTCTCCAGCAAGTGGGAAGATGACCTCTAAGAACAGCACAGCAAAGCAGAGGAAGGGTTCGGAGACCATGCAAAATCACAGGGAAAGAAAGATGTAACTGTGTTCTAGATCCCGGCTTTGTCTGCCTCTCCTAATCCATCTTACTAGAGAGAAGGAGGTGCAAGTCTGATAAACCTCAGGAACTCTGCAGCCAGAGTTTCCCTAACACAGGAGGAGGTGGAAGAGATGCCTCCTGGCTCTTTTAGTCTGAGTTTCATGGTGCCCCAAATATGCTTCCTCAAGAATACAGAAATTCCTTTGGGGTAAGGACAGTTCTGCATAGTGTCTACATGTCTGCTGAACAAACTGCATTGAATTAATTGGTCATAAGGGACCTCTAAATTCTAAGTGTTCTTTTGTTAAAAAGAAAAATCTGCCAAAAAAACCATATTTTTGAGAAAACTTATTCTAGCCCACATGTTACGTGGAAAGTCAGATTTGTGCACAGCCTGTGGGGGTAAGGCCCATTTCAACCGACAGGAAGAGGTTTAGAGGAGGGAGAAAATGCAATTGGTAGCTTCAACTTAATGTATTGCATAATTTCATTGTTACAGTTTTTCCAACATGCCCAAGTCTAAATCCACTTCCCACTCCAAATCAACTTCTTTTTTTGTTTTGTACCAAATGGGGAGAAGGGCTTTCTAGAACCACCATGTTTGGAAATCATGCTCCCAGTATTGGTAAGAATGAAGTAAATGTTACTGTAAGCCCATGAGAGAATTACGGGGGCTATTTTCTTTAGAGCGCGGTGATGTCCTGCGATTCCCTCTGATGGCAAGAAATCCTCAGTTTTACCCACCACATGGCAAGTTGGAAAAGCTGCCATGAAGAAAGTTCCTAGAGCCAGAGTCAGAGCCCTTCAATGGTGCGCCGGAGCTCCAGAACATATTGGGAAGGAGACCTGGGGACATGCATGGCACTTTAGGAGTCTCTCTGCACACTGTAAAAGAGAAAACCTGGGGACCACCATGTGTATATTCTCCATAGTTTAAGATTAAGTTGTTTTTAATTTGATCTGAGACCCAAATCTTGCTACGGAAGGTTTAGGATGAGGTCACTGGGCAATGAGGTCATTGGGTGAAAGTTGAGACAGGGTGAGCAGGGGGAATGTCTGCTTAGCAGGCCTTCCTTACTGATTGTAGGGATATTTACTCGTCCCTGATGACTATTCAGCACCCAGCTCCCAGCATCCAGCCTGGTGAGCATCAGGTTTTCTTCCCTGAATCATGAAAGTGAACACAAAGTAGAATTTAGTGCAAATAAGTGAGGATAATGTTGACTGAAGCCAGGCATTGCGGCCCTCATAATAGCAGCTCTCAGGAGGCAGAGGTGGGAGATTCACCACAGACTTGAGGCCATCTTGATCTATATAGTATTCTAGACCAGCCAGGGCTACACAGGAAGACGGGTTCCAGCAAACAAACAAAATTAAAGTAAACAAAAAGAATTGCAAGAATAGCATGAATTTAGACATCAGTGGATCAAAAATTAGTATTTTTACAGAGAAAAGAAAAATCAAAGCAAACTTGCTAGCTGCCTGTTACCACCAAGAGCCACTCCAGACCACAGCTGTCACAGCCGCCCAGGAAGGAACAGGAAACACAGACAAAGCTCTGCGTTTTGATCCCTGCAAGGGTGAGGGCGTGGAACACCTGGACCCTCTAACCCTGCTGCTAGGGATGTGAAGTGATACAACTTCTTTGGAAAATTGTTCATCAACTTCTTAAAAAGTTAAACATATATCTATGATRTGACCAAGATACTGTGATCCAAAGTTCATATACAGGAAAACAGAAGCACCTGTCCATACAGAGCCTGTTATGTGAAAGGTCAGAATGGCTTTATCACAGCATCTAAGCAACCCAAGTGTCATCAAGACAAAGGGGTAAACTGTGGGGTGTTCAGCGGACCACTGTACAGTAGCAAACAGAAGTGAGATCATTTTTGTTTACGTGCAACAACAGGCTCAATCTCAATGTCAGGCCGAGTAATACCAACAGATTTTTAAAAAGAGGATATATGTTATATGGCTTCACAGACATAAAGTTCTGGAAAATACAAACTAATTGACAGGAGGAATGACATATAGGGACATGGGACAATATTTGAGGTAGGAAATAATTTTCATTTTCTTGATTATTGCAAAGTAGTACTTATACATCATTTCACAATTTAAATACATATGATTTATCAAAAAATATAGCTATTAAATAATGGCTATAAAGAAAAAATACAACTGTCACATGTATATAAACACACACATTTAGTTTTAAAAATCTAAATTGTGTACTTGTGATTTCACAAATATACTAATTCTCAATACCCACAGGGCAGAGCAGCATGTCTGGTTACACAGACTAACTACGTGAGTATTATAGACAGTGGCACAGTGAAGAATGAGAGAGAGTAGAGCCCCATCTTCCTGTAGTCACAGGCTAAAGTGAATGAGGAGGTGATGAGCCCTGACCCTGGACTCCTGAGCTGAACCCCGTCGGCCTCATGACTGCCTGGGTGAGCCCTGCAAGCTTGCCTCACAGCGCTCCTCTTGCTGCATATGACAGGCTCGCTCTCACGGGTTCTCCAGATGCACCCCGCTGGAGAACCCCCACATCTCAGTGGCTGTCTTAGTTCTCTGGATCTCAGGGACCTGCAGGAATCCTCCTGGCAGCTGTTACTACCAGAATGGGGGTYTCTCTCCCAAGCGTCCTGTATGGTTCCAATGGGCAGCTGTGGCTATCTCTGGCTATCTCTCCCCTTTACTTGGGAGTCTGTTCTGCACTGACCTGGCTGTCCGAGTGCCCAGGAGTAGGACTGGTCCTGCCCACTCCTGCTGCTTCTACACCACGCCTCCAGACAGAAGGAAAATATCCAATTGTTTCCACACTAGACCCAATTCAAAAGATTTATGTCCCAGCAAGCTACAAGTCAATATGACAAGGGCAGCAAACAGTATGTTTTACTGCCGAGAACTCCTGTGTGTTCATCTACTGGCAGTGAGTGCTGGGTGAACTGGTGCCACAAGACCAGAGTCCATTCTGCCCTAAGGGACTCCAGCTGAGACACAGGCACTGCCTCCTCAGGCTGGATCTCACAGTGGTCACTGGGCCTGTGAGTTTCTGGACTCTTTGAAAGTGAACAGAAAACCTGGCTCTCTGCGTCTCCACCACCTCTATGCTAGAAGGAGACTTTCATGACTTCCTTCTGCCTATAGCTTACTAATRGCCAGTATGGCGAGGGGAGGGGGGCACCGCAGGAGATCACAGGAATTGYTTTGCAGCACAGGCAGAACAGAAGGATTTCAGAGTCTCACTTACACCAGGCTTTAGTTGGGAACCCTATGGTGTGAAAAGCTRAAAATCCTAGGCTCAGCTCTTTGTTATGCAAAAGAATTAAACAAATACCCTTTACTTTCAATTACTTTATCAAGTCTGCTGTTTGGGAAGACTTGTACTAAGCAAAATTCAACAAATAACGAAGCCATAGCTTTCTTCATTGTGACTCAACCTTGATGCCATGCTTTAAAAGGAGCAGAGCCTATCTGATATGCATCTAGGAACCACCCATTCTTTTCTTCCTTTGCCCTGTAATGGCCAGTGATGTAATAGCCACAGCAGACAGCTGTCTTCCTGGATAAAATCACCTTGTAAAGGAGAAATGCAATTAGAGGGCGCAATGAAATATCATTTTAAACTGATTCTGCAGGCTGCACATCCCACTCCGGGTTTAACAGCTAGGTTCTTTGGTGCTGTTTCCTAGTCTGTGCGACTGCTCTGTGACTCAGTATCTACAGAAGGCAGAGTCTCTCAGGTCTGTCTGTGTTACATGTAGTCTGAGACAAATTCAGGATGGGGCAGTGCTGGGGCCAAAACTTGTCCCTGAGGGCTGCAGGTGCCCATGCTGACCAGAGCTGGGCATTAACAACTTCAGGTTTCTGTGAGGTCAATGGGGTAGGAAGTGACAGTTGCCACCAAAGCTGGGTGGTCTCCGTGCCACCTGTCACTTGTCTTGAGCACTCCCCTAAGAGTCCCAACATTTTATCACAAGGGTTCAGATACAGCAGCCCCCATCATCCACAGCTTTGCTGTCTGCTACTTTAGGGTTCAGCATTCAACCACAGTCTGAGACCTCTTCAGATAAACACTTGAAAGCATCCCAGAACTCACATTCCAAGAGCCCTTACCTGACTCGTGCCRGCAGCCTAGACTTGCCAACGAGAAGTTGGAAAGGACTCCTCTAAGTGAAAAGCAGTTTCTAACTTGATTTAAAAAAAAATTAAAGCATGCTGAGGTTCCTAAGATCTGTGGCAACAAGAGTCTTCTGTCCATGAAACTGGGAAGGAAGAAAGCACGCTGCTCTCCTACTGTGGGACATGGGTTAGGCCTTATCACATTCGGGCTCACATGCAAAACTGCACTTAGACTCRCCAGATTCAACACTCAGTTTCCATTATCTGCAGATAAGGGTATGGGCGAACATATAAACACAGGCAAGAGTACAGAGAGCCCGACAGCCCAGCAGCACCATACACAACAAGACGGTCTCAGGACCCCAGTCCAACAGCAGCGGTATGCTGACCACATGCTTGGCAGCAGGATGCTGGCCTATTTAAAGTGAATGTGGCCCATCCATCACTCTGCCTGAGGTTTGTGAGCACCTCAAGCTGCGAATGCCCTGAGAGGAATGCTTCCTCTCTCTGTGTACAAGTCCTTTCTGTGCCATGATGCTCCTGGCCTGGCTGTCCACATACCTTACCCGCTCTGAGCAGAAAGGACACAGGAGTACACGGAGAATGAATCAAAGGTCCCAGCAGAGCCAGATGGGAAGGGGGTTGGGAACATCAGGCACCCTTCGACAGGCAGTCCTCCGAGTTCGAGGAACCAGAACCCCTCTGGCTGAAACAAGGAGCAGAGTTCTGCCATATGTTTCAAGTACTCCAGCCCGACGTGCTCCAGAGTTTGGTCTGTGGCTATTAGCTGACTGGAACACAGTTCTCTCAAGTGAAGAGAAGCGGCTTTTACAACATATATGCTAATGAATCGCAACGATATAGAGCATTTAAAACAAAATGTCCCTATATTTATTCTCCACGGACAGATTTTTGCATTAATATTTATGAAGGATTCCTCGTTTATTTCTCCCAGAGACTTTTTTCCTGCCCAAAGAGAGAGGATAAAAGATAAGTAACACGAACCAATTATCTTTTAAACAGCTACAAAGGACTAGCTTATTCATCTGCAACCTGCCACTTGATTCATCTTCCTAATATACCACTTTCCACATACTGTGCCCTGCTCGCCAGCCCCAAGGGCCTGCTCTTCTACAGTATACTAAGGCTGGCTTTTGGGCCCAGTCCTCTGTTGAAGGCTCCAAGCCCAACGTCTGCACCTTCCACTACAATGCTCTTCTGTCTGTCTAATGGCCCTTGGTTCCTGGCCACTTAAAATACTCAGGACTTATAGCTACAGTCCACTATGAGTCCTGGGCACTGCAATCACATCTAAAACGTCTCGTAAGCATTCTTGGGAAGCTGGAGATGACTCAGTAGTTAAAGTAGTTACCACACAAGCATGAGGACATGAGTCTGACCCCAGCACCTATATGAAAAGCTGGGCATGATGTCTCATGTTTATAATCACACTGCCGGAGAGAAAGACACAGAAGGATGTCAAAAGCCAACTGGTCAGGTACCCTAAGAGTATCAACAGTACCTCAAGTACCAGGAAAACACCCTGACTCTACAAACAAGGTGGACATTAGGTGGACACCAGAGGTTGAACTCTACTCTGCATGCACACACAAACACATACTCAGAGACAGAGAGACAAGAGACAGTGAGAGATACAGAGACACAGAGAAAGGTGTTCTCAGCCTTATCAGCCAGGAAAAGTATATACCAGTGCTTGGGATACTGTGGAGAACCTGGGTGACTGGGAGAGTGTGTTGGGTGCCATGGAGAGGCCTGGGCTTAAAGCCTTATGGATGAGGAGTGAGAGTACACTCTTTTCTGCACAGGAACCACATCACGCCTTTCCTCCACCTCAGAGACGCAGAGTCTCTTTCCTCCTCTACTTGCCAATAACACAAGGATATAAGCCTAACAATGATTACAGGCTTGTCTCTCCTCAAACAGAGACTCTAAAGAGCAGAGGAGATAGAGCCAAAAGGCAGCCGATTCCACACCCTTGGCCTCAAAATGCTTTTTAAGTCTATTTCAATAGCACTGGGAAATTAGCAGGTGTAAGCAGCGGCAAAGACAGAGTGAAATAATGTTTGGGCTGTTACAGCCCAGGGAGCGAGGCTGGGTGGAGAAAGGCTCTGGAGTCGCCCTAGTCCCTGAGAGGCTGAGTGTCTAGACTGGCCTCAAAAGCTCTGGAGACCAGACACTAGCTATGCATCGGTTTCCTATCTGTCCCTGGGTAGAGGTGGCCCGTCAGCCACAGTTATAAACATTGCTGACTATGACAGAGTTCCCATCAATATCTTTGTCTTTGCACGCAAACTGGCTAAAAGGAATAAACTGAAAATGACTATGTCTACAAGAGAGGGGAGCAGGGGCTGCAGGGTTTGAGATTCCTAGAAAGGCAACCCTGGCTATCTCACCTCACTCTTCACACCCCGGAGATCAAACAGATAGGCATACAGTGGGTTCTTCTTACACGGGTGCTGCAGCTCTGACCGCTCTTCCTCATGCTTGTGCAGTGACCCTTTGCCCTCTGGGCATCTCCCCAACCCATGCAAGCTGTTTCTGAGGAAGGCTGGGACTGCTAGCCAGTCTTGGAAGAGAAGGGCAGAAGTCCTGAGTCAGAAGCTCAGACGTAACGGGTGTTAATAACTGAGCCTCAGCAGCAACAGTTATTGGAAACTGATCTCCTCCTTATTAATATGGTCCCGCAATGGAGAGAAAAGATCTCTCCATGTTCTAGAATGCAAACAATGTTTTAATCTTTAATTATATTCTCAATTTCAGCTCTTCTGGAGAAGTGCAGCCACCTAGGCCTAGGATTATTTCTTTATTACACAGCCTCTCTGTGGTATTTAATGAATATTGTTACTTAATGCTCACCAAAGGGGGAAAGGGAGGCTTAGTGAATTTCCACCTAAGTTTTAACAACTTTCCCCCAAACTCAGCAAACTTCCATCTGCATGCTTCCCTCCTCTGTGGGACATCAGCACAGGCCAAACACTTGTTCTGCCTCTGCCACAGCCCCAGGACAGGTTGAGGCTGCTGTGAGCTGTGGAAAGCCTCTGACAGCCAGAGACTACTGAACTCAGCTCCGGTGAAAGAGAGGCGGGGTCATATTGAAGCCCCTGTCACCATCAAGGCCAATGAATTTAATATAAATTAATCACCACCAATTAATATCAATTAAAAACCACATTCGGCCCTCAAAACAGTCTCAGGAGTGGGAACAATCCACAACACCACCATCACCACAGGGTGTGAGCCCTCGGTCACCACAGACATGACTTTATGACAGTGCTGCAAAACACTGGACTTCACAGCTGCTGATGGGACAAAGATGGAAAACAAAACAAATCCTCCATCTTAMACAGATCTTAAAATCAACAGAAGAGAGAGCGTGTCCAGAGGCCGAGAGTGGCAGGACAGCCTCCCACACGAGCACTGCCTTGCTGGACATACAAGTGACCAGCAGCTCTCACTGTCCCTTCCTCGTCCCCCTTCACACCCAGGACACACAATAACACTGCTCTGCTCCCTGGTATTTCTACTAAACAAAAGGCAATGTGAGCCTTCAGGGAGCAAAGTGACCATGCGGGCCCATGAATGAGTGACCTCGGCAGCCAGGCATGCAGAGTGGAAGCAGATTTGCCTCATTTGACTCAAGTCCCAGAGCACATTCAGGGGCACAGAAAAGGCCACTGTGTTTAAGAACAGGTGAGTGCTTGCTCTCCCTGCCCTGAGTTGATGGCACTTCTTCCCAGCAACTGCATTGCCCATGTCTACCATAGTGATAGTTACTACTCAAACACACGCGGTGTGAACATAGCTCCCTTGAAGGTCTCAGGCAATGCTGATACACACAGAGTGGATCTCAAAAGCTCCACACTGAAGCCGGGCGGTGGTGGCACACGCCTGTAATCCCAGCACTCTGGGAGGCAGAGGCAGGCGGATTTCTGAGTTTGAGGCCAGTCTGGTCTACAGAGTGAGTTCCAGGACAGCCAGGGCTATACAGAGAAACTGTCTTGAAAAAACAAAACAAAACAAAACAAAACAAAAGCTCCACACTGAGTAAATGGGAAACAGACATCACAGTCTGCAATCCAGTGTGTGCCATTCTAGGGACAGCAACTGGAGCAGAGAAAAGAGGAAACAAGACGTGAACTCTGAGAGCCGGGCTGCAAAGCAGAGCTGGGTAACATGGGAGCTGGCAGCAAAGGGCTCAGAGAGCNGTCAAAGGTCCAGCAATGTTTCCATAGCAACAGGATGCCTGCCTCTTTTGATAGAACAGCACCCCTTCTGCCAGCAACATTACTGAGCGGGAGCACTTAGGACAGCTGGAGGGAGGACACTCAGCCCCACACTGTGCACACATCTTCAGATGTGGGGAGGAGGGAGTGGGGAGCTGGGCAGAGTGGGGGTGAGTCTTTAATCTAGCACACAGGAGCAACCAAGTCTGGATGTGACTGCTGTTCAAGCCAGTGCATCTGRAAAACACATTCTACAACTGTCCCACATTCCTGTTCATGGTTGCTGCACGGCTCAGCAGCGCCAGCATAGAGAGTGCAAGATGGGGMGAGCCTGGGAAGGCCCTGGCTGCTTTTTTCACTGATTAAAGCCCACCTAGCCTTAGAAACCTAGAAGTCTGGTCAAGATGGTAGGGGGGAAACCTGGGGAAACGTCATGGGGTCTGTAAGTGGATCTTCCTCAGCATCTGACATGAGACTCTCTTGCTCAGGTACACGTCTACAAACACCCTCTCCTTAAAAAGCTCCAAGAAAAATCAAAGTCAGGTTCCACAGAAGCCCAAGCTTCTTTCAACAGGCTTCAGAGTACAGGTGTCCCTGAAGCAGCCATACCGCAGGACAGTCTCAGCCCAGGCCGGACGCTGACTTCCCTGACTCGGGTCACTCAGCACCTCCTCATCTCTTRAGGGCAAGTGCAGGGAGGGCAGAATTACACGCCAGTGGCTGGGAGGTGTAGAAGAGAGCCTGCAGGACTGTGGTGAGAGGTCAGCGACCCCAGCCCCTTCTTCCATGAGGGAAGGTCAACGGCCCACAAGCCTGGCCTTGAGAGTCTCTTGCAGCAAAACGATGAAGGTGTTGCTACTATGCTTGGAGGATAGCCCTCTACAATAGCACCCTGATGAGAACACGGGTCTTGTCTAGCACAGGACCTGGCACACTCCTGATACCCTGTGACTCAGTTGTTCCCGTCTCTAGTCTCCTGAAAGCCGCAGTGCACCTCAGCGCTCTCTGAGGCTCCTACTTGACACCTGTGGGCTAAGAAAACGGACCTTACGGGCTTGCTCTTTGCCACCCTTCCCTGACCTTTTCCTTGCCACTTTCTCTTACATAAAGGACAGTTTGTGTCCTCCTGTTGAATGCCATTAGCACCAGTGACCCATCTCTAATGAACAGAAGAGTGGACAACAGACACTCTAAGGCTGAGTCAGACAAGGACAAGCTTCTCTTGGCTCATCCCTAGTCGGCTGCATTTGGAGAAGCCAGTGCCATACCTGAGGACATTCAAGAAGCCTGTGATGTGGAAAATACAGCCTCCTGTCACCAGCCAACAGCGGCTGGCTTGCTGCCGAACTCTCAGAATGTTCAAATGAGATATCAACTCATAGTCAGAGAGCTCAGCTGAGGTCACTGCATAGCCTTGGTGACCTGAGCTGAGCTCTTGATGACTATGGCCCTAGCTAATGTCTCAGTAGAACACACTAAGACACTGAGTCAGACCTGCCCAGGCAAGCCACTCTCAGAATCCTGACCTAGGATGACAGGACAGAGAGTGCCTCTTCTTGCTAATATTATGATCAGGGGCAATTTATCTAAATTTGAGAGTGGCGGGTTGGGGGTAAGTGACGGTTAACTAATATAGCAACCTTGGTAAATCTGGATGCTTCACAGAGGCTCAGGAATTTTCTTAATGGCAAAGTGAACCTATGGTGATCATGTGCTGTGTAAGATGGCTCGACTATTACACTATTAGCATGCATGTTTGAATACCTCAGAGGTCATGCCATGCTGCCTTCATGATACACTAGCACAGAAACAAGAAGATCTTAATTTGATCCCTTTTGGAAAGTTTTGCTTATAAAAATGATCTCTCCTCCCTCACCCCTCCCTGCCTGCCCCCCTTTCCCTCTCTCCCTCTCCCTCTTCCTCTCCCTCTGCCTCTCCCTCTCCCTCTCCCTCTCTCTCTCTCTCGTGTGTGTGTGTGTGTGTGTGTGTGTGTGTGTGTGTGTGTGTACAACGGGAAAAAATCCACCAAACCTTAAAAGGGGTTTCCTTGGGATGGTATGATGTCTATGCTACCTTTTGTTTTACTTTACATTTATATTATACATCTATTACGTGTGGGTTGGTTTTTGTTGTTGTTGTTTAATTTTTTAAAAATGTTCATGATTCCAGTAGGCCATCATCTCTGCCGTGCCCTATTCCTAGTCAACATCAACCACAGTGAAGAGCTGTGTGCAAGTCTGATATAGATCCTGCCCATGAGGCAGAAGTTCTATGAAGGGATTCAAGGAGGCTAAGAGCCCTAGAGCTCAAAGATGTGAAAGAGGAGTAGTCGATCTCTGCAGGAAATGGCTCCASTGGACAGGAAATCATTCCGCTGTTGTATTCTTGGGCTGCTGTAACAACTTCTCACTTTGAAACCAAGTATTTTGAGTGATCTATTATAAATGTACGGTGACAGTTGTGAACACTCCTCTCTCTCCTTCCCTTTGGCATCAGAACAGTGTCTGTTGATTGCCTCAGTGCTTAAAATAGCTTCTAAGTGTCCTCATAATAGCATGTCACCTGTAAACAGGTTTCAAGCCAATGCAAATTAACAAATGGTGAACAGATGGACCAAGAACTGACTTTTGTCAGGAGAGAGTTAGCAACAAACACTTTTTGGCTTCGGTCTTAAGGGACCATTAGAAAGTCTTTCACTTCTTGCCAAACATCTTGCCTCAGTAGACAATCCATGCAGGGAAAATGACAGATTACAAGGCCCATCAGACTTCAGGGAGCTTCRTGCTGAGATGTGCAGAGTCACCGAGTCAATGCGATGCAACAACAGAGTAACACTCTGCAAGAAGCTCTCTGCTTCTCAGCCCCTCTTCAAAGAACGCAGGACATGCATATGCATGCAGCATGCAGAACCCCCCTCCACCAGGGGAGTGCTGCTTGTTTGTCCTGACTGGCCTATGCAGGCTTCGAGGGGTCCACAGAACTTAGAGRCAGCTGTGGACAGGTGCTGCTGCTGAAAAGCCACAGGGACCTTCCTCAGCCCTCTCTTTCCTCAAGTCTCTGTCTTCAGCCACTGCTAGTGGGTCCTTGTTTGACCGCTCTGTTTAAGCAGGCCCCTCCTCCCATGCTCTACTCCTCTTTAGTCTTTTYCCAGCATTAATTATAACTGGAAACTATGGTATTGGCAGCCATCTTGCTTATAATTACAGCCTCAAGACCTGGAACCTTGCCTGGCACATAGTAGGCACAGTAAGTATTTGCTAACCAGAAAAAAATCAATGCGCTCCCAAGCGAAGATGAGCACGCATGACTTAGAAGCCTTCCGTGTAAAGATGCAGCTCTGAGCTGAGGACGGGGCAAAGACAGGGCAGCAAGAGAATGACAGGTGGGGGATGGCTGAAGCCCACAGTCCCTGGAAGTGTGACCCTTCTGAGGTGCGCGTGCTGGGAGAGAGCCTACCAGCAAAACCTCAG
>BDUI01001925.1:107405-119563 GCA_002335545.1 Apodemus speciosus
AAGGAAGAAGTAAAGAAAGTAAGGAAGGAGGGGAGGAGAGAGGAGAGGGGAGGGGAGGGGAGGGGAAAGGAGTAAGGAAGGACGGGAGGAGAGAGGAGAGGGGAGAGGGGGGAGGAGACGGGAGAGGAGGGGAGGGGAGAAGAGAGGAGAGGAGGGGAGGAGAACTTTGTAAACYAGGAATACTGAGAGTCCTTCACTATGCATGACACAGAAAGGAAAGTTACGGAATCCATACAAATGTCTACAACACCACTTAACAAAGACAAGCAATTGTTCTTCAATGTGTGTATGTCAAGATGTGCAGAGCTATGAAAAATAAAAGGGATCCACCAGCAGCATGGATGGACTCGAGGCACCATGCTTGCTGAGAGAAGCTAGAGTGACAGGACAGCCTCAGATACACATGATTGTCTGAGGGACACACCATGGGTTTGGGAATTACAAAGGATGCTTGAGGTTTTTGTTGTTGTTGTTGTTGTTGTTGTTGTTGTTTTCCAACAGAACTGTTCTGGATGCTGGAGGTGGTGTATAGAGGTGGTATTAGGTCCAATAAATCTACACAAGTCCAAACTCACAAAACTCCACATAGGCAGAAAAGCCACCATCAGCCTTTCAAATGGGGTTTTCTTAAAGCCTTCCTTGTGATCAGTGGTCCTGTCGTGTTAGTATCAGTGATGAGGCGAGGTGAGCACAGCAGCCCTGAGCCTCTTTGTCACAGCAAACACTACAGTCCTCTGACAGTTTCCATACTAGCCACAGATCCTTGGAAACTGGGGCAAAGTCCAGTTTCCAGGCAACACCTTCCATATACCTTTCCGCCGGAGCGCCGTGCTCTCTTGACTGCAGCCCCAGCTCCAAGCACCTTCAGAGGATCCTAGCCTCCATAGGTACTGCATTCACACATACGGAGCCCATGCCTATATATCTGTATGTGTGAATGCAGTACCTATGGAGGATAGCAGGAGCTGGGTCCCCTGGAGCTAGAGTGACAGGCAGCAGATGTGAGGCACCTGATGCAGGGATGGAACCTGGTACACACTCCTAACCTCTGAGTCAGCTCTCCAGCTCCTATTTTGTGGTTGGCTGGTTGGTTGGTAGATGATGGTGCTGGAACTGGCTATATAGAGACCAAACTGGCCTGAAATTCCAGAGCAATCTTTAAAAAGTATCAAGATTAAAAATTCAAATTTACCATGATAAAATGAATGTATCTGCTGATGTATCCTCAGAGATCTCAGTGCCTTTGGGCTTTGCACTTCTCTCCAGTAACCCCATAGAAAATGAGGGGAACAGACTACTTCAGTGTGTGCTGAGATAGCAAGAGGCAGAACACAGGTGCAGAAAGCAGCAGCAACAGTCAGGGGAACATGAGAGTGAGCACCAAGCAGAGGGAGGTGTGCAAGGCCACAGAAGACAGTCAACACAGCTTGCATGGGCTCAGCCAGAATGCTTGAAAATTTTAAAGACCTGAGCACAATATGCAAACACACACACACACAAAACCCTCTTGATCCAGCTAACAACTTTGCAATGAGGTGGCAATCTGGACTTCTGTAAAAAGCTTGTTTAAATCCTGGAAGAGAGAAAACAGCACTGTGACYAGTAATCACTCTGGGGCTGGGGCCTTAGACAGTCCTAAACATGGCACTGATCCCATCCGTCTTGTAAGCACAGCCATTGAAATTTCCAACAACAGGGAAATAACATGGCAAATTGTGGTCCATGWCCTGAATGAAAGATTGGGCTCTTTTGTTTTAAATGTCTAATTTTCCGATGCCATGTAACACTGTCATAAATATCATACAAAATTGCTAAGGTCCAGGAGAAGATTAGGCAAGGTCACTTTCATGGTGTATAAAGAATGAAMAAACAAAYATATGTCCCTAGAAATGGGCCAGTAGAAAAGCAGGCAGCAGGACCCATATTTAAGTGGCCAGATTAGAGATGACCTTTTCTCTTCTTTATACTTTTCCAGATGGGATAATGAGCACATACCTCTTTGAAAACTATAATTACCCACTACACAAAAAATGTTAATTTTTTCTAAAATCTTACAAACATTCTCAACATTCRCTCTCAGAATATTAATATTAATAATAWTTTTTCAGCCCAACTTTTCCCCTCAAGAATAAGGAAGGTTCTTGGGTATGGGATAGAGGGGCTTGTCTCGCAGCAGAACCATGGAAGCCCTTGTTTCTGGTCCTCCAGTCAACCACCATGACAAGAAAGAAGCATTCCCACAGCTGATGGGCAATAAATACTGGGAAATTATTCAGAACTATTCAAATCAAACCATCCCTCCTTATTAGGGAGAAGTTAATAGGAGACATTTGCGATAGTGTCATTGTAATGCAGCCTGGTTGCTGTGGACAGTTACGGAATGTCAGGCTGTCACCCARAATGCAGCTAATAACTAAAGTGTTCTTTTGACTCCTCATAACTTAAAGGTCCCCACCCTCCCGAACTGTCAAGGAGGCCTCTTCCTCTCCATCTGTTCTACAGCACCACGCTTAACATGAAGGGCTAGCAGCAGGGCCCGTGCCCCTGGCAGCTTGCTTCATCAACTGTTTGGAGAAGCTGGCCCACTCGGTGGCCACTGTCTGTCCTTCCCCCAGCATCTGTGTCACAAGTGTAGAGAGCAGGGCTTTGACAGCCTGTTGGGATGTTGGTCCATTTACTTTACAATTTCCATGGTCACTTCCTCCCGCATCCAAGTCTCGGGCGGAGAGCAGGGCTTTGACAGCCTGCTGGGATATCAGCCCATTTACATTAGGATTTCCAGAAGTGAACCCTACCACTCCTAAACCACAGCCAACTGGCTGTGACTAATTTTCAGGATAAAAATTCACACCAGGTTTTTGCCCTTCAAGTACAGGCCTACCTGCTTGGTGAATTAGGGATGTGCTGTTAAAGGCAAATAGCAGTAGAGAATAACACAAAGTCAACTGCAGTGCCCAGGAACTCTAGAATCTTCTCCAGTATGCCTGCAGCCTGATTAAGCATGACCTTTAAGAGTAGTGGATCAGCTAATCAATGCTGGTCCAACAGCCTTGCATTGGGATGCAGGCGTGTTGTATAGACAGAAGAGCCTACTATGGCAGCTGTGTAGACAGAGGGCCCTACCACCTCACCATGCACGAAAAGTTACTGAGATCTATCTGCATTGATTTTACTTGCAAGAAAAACACATCAGCAAACTGCAGCCTCAGCAGGACACTAAAGGTCAGACTCGACTTCTTGAGGGATGAACTTGATATCAATAGTTATTAGGACACATTCATACAAGATACACAAGAGAGACAGAGGGAAGATGCTGGTAATCCTACTTAATCCTGGTGCGGSCCTAAATCAGGCTCTGCAGACTGTGGGAAAATCAAGGCAAAGTCTTGCCATTCTGAGATGCGATTCTGTGCGCATGTGCTTGTACTTGGAGCCAACTATAAAGCAACAGCAGCATGGTAACCCTCAAGGCCTAGGATGGAAGAACGTGGGGGATGGGAGACAACGTGGAAGAGAGGGGGAGACTAGCATAGCCAAGGCTCYCCTGGTCCCATGGTCTCTGGGACAAGCAGTGGGTGTCGGCCCAACATGTAGCAGAGTCTTGGATAGACCCCAGCAAGCAGCACCATCAAGGGGCTAGAAATGTCTGGGCCTGGGCAGGGCCTTCCAACCAGAAAAGACCAAGGAAACAACTCCCAGCAAAACAACCCCTCAGGAGCTGTATCAGGAATTAACAAGATGCCCCTGGTGCCTCACTCCACCTGAAGGACACACTCAGTTCTCAGAGAAACCAGAAGACTGAAAGAAAATACTGCCAAAGAGAGGTGGGGACTGAAAGGAAACAGAAGGGAGCTCTCTTCTGAAGAATGGGGGTGGGGGAATTTCTACATTCTAAAATAAAGTTACTGTTTCTTTTTTTTTTAATTTATTTTTATTTTATGTGCCTTGGTGTTTTGCCTGCATGTGTAAGGATTACCTGGAACTGGAATTGCAGACAGTTGTGAGCTGCCACGTAGGTGCTGGGAGTTGAACCTGGGTCCTCTGGAAGAGCAGCCAGTRCACTTAAAAGCTCAGCCATCTCCTCAGCCCCCAAATTATTATTTCTTAATTCAAGCTTTACAGTTCTTGAGCCTAAGGCCAAGCCACTAGAATCTAGTGGTTCTCAACCTTCCAAATSCTGAAACGKAAGTCCCCATGCTGTGGTAGCCACAACCATACAATTGTCTTATTACTTCTTCATAAATGTAATTTGCTGCAGTTATAAATCATAATGTAAATATATGATATGTAGGGCATCAGATATTCAACCCCCAAAGGGGTCAAGACCCACATGTTTAGAACTGCTCCTGGATCAAGAGAGCATTTTTCACACACTGAAATTATCCCAACCACACCACCAACTCAACAATTCCAGAATACCGAGGGGACTTAATACAAACACACTGTGCTTGGATCAGAAAACATGGATTCCTGTCACAAATAGGTGGCTTAAGGATGTATCCAAGAAGAAGCAAAGGTAAGAGAGCCTTGAAGGGTGGAAGGACCAGGGAAGGAGTGAGGGAAAGGGTGTTTTTTGAATCTAAGAGGCATGATATAGGCAAGAGGGACATTTGCTAAATACAAACAGTGGTCCCTGGACAGAATGAGATCATTTGGGCTGAAGAGGCTCCGTGATGGGTGTCAGACAGCCGGTGCGGTCAGAGGGGCAGCCACCAGTGGGATCACCACTGAAGAACAGACACTCAGGCAGGAAGAAGGCCAGCCAACAGGCTTTGGCTGAAAATGCCCCCTGAGCAAAGCCACTCTTTGGGGTCCAGGGTCAGGGCCTATGACACTGACAGGAACAAGGACAGTGGGAGTCGCTATAAAATGGATATGCAGGGCATCTTTTCTAATAGAAAGACACCAACAGCTAGAAGCCTACTAAAAAGGTTTCAAAAGACTTTGAAGCCAGACTTCTTAATGTTTGCTGTTCTCAGACAGCTGCTGACTGGCCCCTTGGCTTCCCACCAGGCCTGTTCCCAACCCCATCTAACGGCCCCACCCAGTCTCGCCACTTTCAGCCTATAGGCTTCACATCTTTGGAACACTCATCACTGCTTAATGCTGGTTCTGCTTTCGTCTCCCCCAGCTGAGGGCAGCTTGAGGACACCAAGCCGTTGGTTTTCATTCCTACCATGCCAACATCTATCTGAGCCTTTTGTTGGTACCTGGGCATAAAGGATGAGTGCAGTGCCCAGGTGATGGCCTAAGGCTGTATTTCATCAGCCATTACTTAGCCAAAAAACCCTAGACTCAACACACACCATGAACACACGCACTCCCCCACCCATGCACACACAACAGGTGCTGCTGATGCTGTCATCAATCTTTGCAGCAGAAATGTCAAAGCACGGTGGCTTTTGTAATCAATTACAAGGCCCTTCACAAGTAACATGTTCCCGATAACACAAGCTTGTCAATGATTTACTAATAAATTAGATCAGATTCAAGGTTATCCCTGATAACACATCTACCACTCATCTGCATCTTGCAAAGATTTTATTGGCAAAGAATGGAGCAAGGCRATGGCAGCTGGCAAATGCGTCTCTCCAAGGATTAACTCAGGAGCCCAGCATATTCTGTTCTAGAATCGAACCATGCTGGGGGAAAAAAGAATCCAGGACTCCTCAGTTGGGGGTCTGCTTTTTTTGCGGCTCATCATGACAGCTTTCCAAGGCCTGTGTCAGCCTCTGCTCCCATCTAAGTGGAGGCTGGGCACAGAGCTCACTGAAGGCAGCTTACCTGGGTTTGATTCCCAGCTCTGGGGGCAGGAGACGGGACTGGGGGAATATGTATAGTTAACTGGACAGGAGGTTGGTTGGTACTGGTCTATATGACCCAGGAGTCCTTCCAGTCTTCAGACCTATGCTCTTTAATTCAGTGACTACAACCTGCATACGGCTACTTAAGTAAGACTGAAATTTTAGTTCCTTGGTAGCAATGGCAACAGTTCAAGGGCTCACAGGATACACATGACTAAGAGGCACCATGGATGATAATCTCTGAGTATCTCGGACCCTCAATGGAGGAGCACTCTCCCCGTTCTAGAAAATGACTCCATCAAGTGCCAGACTTCTGTGGCCAGAAGGATCCCAACGGAGGAGGCAAAGGTGCCAAAGCAGGTTCCTTTCCCAYTTAATTACATCAAGAGACTGCACAAAAAAGCAACAGTAAAACAAAGCAAACTGAGATCCAGAAAAGGAGAACAGGAAGACATACATGGCCTAGCCCTTCTTGCTCTGCACAGCGCAAACATGAAGGGGCAGGACAAGGAGACAGGCAGGCTGCAGTTTTACCTTACAAGTGGYTTACAAGTTCCCTTACAAAAGGAAGCAGCTAGAAGAAACAGCCTTGGCTAAAAGGCCCCTACCCCACATATAACTGTGTTACCTTTCTTTTATAAAGGATCTGTTATTTATCTACAAACTTTGGTTTTATGTGAGAGTAGAGCCTTCACCTAAAATGCAATCAGTGTCGTGTGTGTGTGTGTGTGTGTGTGTGTGTGTGTGTGTGTGTGTGTGTGTGTGTCCACAATGAAGGCCAGGCAAATACAGGTACAGCAGCTGCTCCCCATATTCCAGGTGGGCCCACCCCACTCTTCCTGAGCATGCACTTCACTCAGCTGTGCTAGTGTGCTCAGCAAACTATCAGCTGGTGTGGCTATGAAGAGAACCAAAGAAGCGAGTTGGATGTAAAGATGCTGCTTTCTTTAGGATAAGCTGCACAGAGCTGAATGTAGTATTTCAGAAGAGACAGCATCATGGAGGACATGCCTACTTCCAAAGGCAGGGAGGAAGATCTAATAAAGGCTTACCCTATCAACCCTCCCTCAGCTCTCCCTATATGACAGTCTAGAAAACACTACATTTTACATGTGAAAACACAGGCATAGAGACAGTAAAGGACAAACCTGAACAGTAAGCAGCAGAAGCAAGCTACAGACTCAATGGCGTACCTAGACACAGAGCCAGGCTCGTAGCTCCAAGGCTGTGTTCCCAGCCCCTCACTGTTCTGCCTCATCAACTCTTCTTCAAAGAAACAGCCAAGTCTCATTAGCTGAATTCACAGTCGGCCAAAGTGTGTGAATGTAGCGAGGTCTAGCAGACAGCTCCTGGGTGGTGCCTAGGCACTCTGCTTCTTATTTATCCATACATAATCTATTAGCAAATACATGTGGGTATATAATTAATATATGACAATAGTTCCTTTTTAAAGCAAAAATACTAAAAAAGCTAATTTTAAAAGATATCAAGTAATCAGAAATAAAGATGTGGAAATATAGCAAAAAGAGGAACATTCTCTCATCTTCTCCCCTAACCCTCCACATTACCCATCGAACACAGACAGCCCCTCTCTAGTCTTCTTTTGGGTGCACTCAGCAGTATCTCCCCCATAAAGAGTCTACAATGCCCTTCCTTTGACCTTCAGCCCAGCACCCCTGGACATKCATTCCTCTCAGTGTCCTGGAAGTGTTATGACAAGACCTGGTTCCCCAGAGTCCAGCAAGTGGCTCTGGGCATAATGGTCCAAAATGACCATGTCAGGGCTCCCCAAGAATTCTTAGGGAACATTTCTACCATAGAATGAGAAGAGGTACAAAAYTCGTGTGCCTATATAGTATGTGAGAGTGTATATGTGTGTGTGCTTGCGTGTCCAGGTTGTGCTTGTCATGTAGGCATGTGGGCATGCATGTGTGTATTTGTGTGTGTGATCCCTGTGTGTATACATATGACAGGTCATGCTTGCCATGTTCCTCACTTACTTTCCCACTTTGTTCTTTAAACAGCACTGCTCCCTCAGACCCAAGCTCATCATACTGGCCAGGACAGTTGGCCAGCAAGTCCCTGAGATCCTTCTGTCTCCACCTACTGGTGCTGGGGATAGAAACACATGCTGCTGCACCTAGCATTGTATATACATGCAAAGGATCGGAACTCAGGTCCTCATGTTTGCAAAACAATCACGTTACCCACTGCACCATCTCCCCAGACCTATCCACATACTTCTTAAAACAAGACTGGAGCAGAAATCATCACCAAGCTACAAGACCTAAGAATTCTTTTCACTTTGACACTCATCAGGTTTTACTGCTAGTCTATAGTCCTAAGTGTCGATAGAGTTTTTCTAAGTCCTCCACAATATGCCCAGCCTCCTGTGAGCACTTTATAAACAAAATACAGTAATTAACCTTGGGACCATTGGAAACCACATGTACAAACAGACTAAATTAATATTTACAAGATCAAACAGGATAGCAGAGACGATTAGATCAAGAAGGATTTAGATGTGGGTCAACTCATACTGCCAACCACAAATGAAATCTGCTATTAAGATGCCTCAGACTCACTAAAGCACAGATAAGCTGCTTCCAAGACAGAGCATTATGAAGGGGAACGCTATTTAGCCTAACAGCAGCATAGAGAAGACGCCCCACTAYCAACCCCTTACTGGAGCCAACAGAGCATCCAAGGCCATTAGATCTGCAGACAATGTAAAACCTCCTATTAGTCAAACCCCAGTACAGACCACTCATACTGAATGATGGTGCTGAGAACAGCAMCTGGTTACTGAACCCTTACTATGTCCCAAGTGCCCTCTAACAAGACTATACTTTCAGAGATCATTTCTATAGTTCGTTACTAGAGAAGTTTCTCTGACTGTGTAGAGCACCCAAGTGCCCTCTAACAATTCCATGAATCAGTAAGGTGGTTAAACCCATTTTTCAGATAAGGAAGCARAAAGAGAAGAAATCACGTGGACCACGACATCCAGGAAGGGAACAGCACTACCAGAGGCTAAGCCTGGTACCCGGATCCATGGAGTCCATCATCATGTCTGTAATGTGCTCCAAGTCTGTATTCTCAGATAAAACTGACAGCATTTCTTCAAGTTCCCACCACAATTACCAGGGCATATTGTTTACCTCCCGCCTTTGATAAGGTAACCTCATTAGGGAGAACAAGTGCCAGCGTTTTTCACACCTCCTTACTCCGTCTCTAACAAACACTGCACAGGTAGGCAAGATGCAATAATAAATCTCTCTGCATCTGCACAGTCCCCAGTTGGTGCCGTCCTAACAGGAAAACRGAAGATTAGAGCTTTAAAACAAAGGTTGACATCTGGCTAATAATTACGTTACAGCCAATCTCCCRTTCCAACAAGAAATGAGAGCRCTGGTCAGATGACCACCTCTCTTTAAAACTAGAATCAAAAGATCCTTCACTGGGCCCRCAGTACTGTAAAATGAATTATTTTAATATAAATGTAAACAGTGAATTAGYCCAGCGGCTGCACTTCTTTACCTTTGTTAGTCCCCAATAACCACACAGAGAAACCAAGATTTATTCCGAGCTGCACCTCGACATCTAATCTACCTCCCAGCCGAGATCCYGACTACTACCAGCAGTTAGGGCTTCAGGCATTTCTTCTCACAGTGTGTTCTCGGACTCTCTCCACCTGGAGGTGGTAGCCCATCTGAATCTCTCTCCCTGTTTCTCTCTCTCCTCAATTAAACTGAAGAGGTGAGGCCTCAGAAGCACAGGGAAACTTTGTTCCACCACTACAGACAGAAAAGCCAACAGAGACACAATGAAACAGGGACAAAGGACCATGAGGCTCAGGAGGCCAAGACCCACATTGGAGTTACCATTAGGAGTCCTACACGGCCTTCCCTTCAGTTCCATAAATGCCCAATGAATGTAACCCTCACTAACAGAACCTAGACATATGCAAAGGTGAGTCTCAGACTGCATGCCTGATGTAATCCTCAGTCAACCAAGTCAATCAGGATCAGAGGGCTGGTGCCTATCTGGGGAGAGGAGGCAGGCATACACAGGCCAGGTCTCCACCATAGTGCTGTCTGGTTTTAGGCTTCTGGTCTTTGTCTTCCCTGACCCTCTGCATCCTCATTTGGCAAACCAACAGGGGCTGCCATGTTCAGAGGACTTGAAAGTCCCTAGGGAACAAAGGTCAAACACAAGAGTGGGAAATTCGCCTTACTGTTACCAATTACTTCCCTGGAAATTTGCACACAGAGTCACCACACCCAAAGGTGTGGAAGTGCTGGAGGTCCAGGAGGGACCACAGGTGGCATAGACCACACTCWGTATGGTGATCCAGTAGTCTCTTACACCTGCAGCCAGCTTTTTCCTGCCTGAAGTAACCAGGAGTAACTTAGATGGGTCCTCATTCAGCCTTACTTATGCTTGCATAAATATAAGCCAATGAGAAGGCTGGATTTCGTTTCCTAGAAACCAAACCAGCAAGTGACCGGCAAATTTAGCCAGGAACAGGGCTTTTCCAGCAGGTGGTCCCAAATCAACAGACTTCCCAAGTTTCTTCCCTCAGACTCACACTGTCACCACCTCCCTTTTCTCAGCATCTTCCTTGATGACAGCAATGGAGACTGGGCTCAAGAGAATTGTCCTGGGGAGAAAACCAGCMGCAATGACAAGCTTTTTCTGATCACGTTAGAGGCTGTTGTGAGTTTCCTGATATGTGTGCTGGGAACTGAACTTGAGTCTTCTGGATCCAAGCAAATGCTYGTGATTGCTGAATCCCAAGTTTTTTAATATCAAGAATTTAAAGTCTTGTACAGAAATGTTATAAGGAATAACCTTCTATGAAGCCAAGTGAAAACATGCCAAATGTGTTCATTTCAAAGTGAGACATGACACACGGCCACAGGCACCTCCGGTTCTTTTTTCATTTTCTCGAGCAGAGTCTGGGGGTGGGCAGTGGGGAGAGGGACCTGGTCTCCCTCTTCCTACCTCCAAAAGCAAGGCTCATTGCTCTTTTCTCTGTAATCTGGAAGTTCAATTGAAGGTCACTGAAGAACAACAGCAAAAATACCTACATCTTCACAGTTTCAGTGAGACTGCCTGAAAAGCTAAGACTGCATAGCCAACTCCCATCATCAGTAAGTCATAATTCACTTAYCCTAMAGCCTGACATGGCAATGTCTCCCACCATCAGGGGTCTGAGAATTACCTGACAGTGTTTTGTTTTCTCTGGTGGTTTCACAGCAGCACAAAAAAAGAATGGCATGCCTTATAACCAGCAAAAGCAGTCAGTAAGACAGAACCAACTTTGTGGGTGCCCCCACGTGCTACTTGCAGCCCCTCCCTATGCTCACAAAGAGCATAGAAACCTGCTCCAGCCCCATTCTGAAAATCCCACTTGACTCTAATATTGAAGCAGCAGCAGCYAGCTACAAAACCTTACTGCTGAGAAAAAATGGAATTGAACTCACAGGCAAAGATAAAAGAGCCAGTTCTCTGCCCGAGAGATATGACAAACGGGATCAGAATCCAAACCAGTGCTATGTTTTTCTCAAAAGCTTTTAACTCAAAGGAGAGTATTCACTTCGGAGAGTCCAGTGTCTCGGGGAAGACAGAGAATAAGAAACACTCTCACAAAGACTTCGGTGAAAAGCCACGGACCAGCATGGGGCTCGGGAGGGGAGACAAGCTTCCAGTTTAAACAGTAATTTGTGCATAATTATCCTTGCAGGTTGATACAAGATAGTTAGATTAAATAAATTAATCAAAGTACAAATTGTGCTGGCAAACTCCYGTGCCTAGCATCTCCTAAGGCCAATCTGCCAGCCACTCCAAGGCCATGTCTCACAGTCCCCAAATCAGAGCTGACAGCTAATGGGTGGAAGAGGCACAGTACCTCTGGAACCCGAGAGGCAATCTGAGGGGCRGACCCAGGGAGGGCTCTGCTGAGCCGTGACAATAGAAACTTTAAACACAAGATCCATTACAGCCCGCACACTCACAGCCATTTGCAGGCACATGATGGATGGAAATAAATCCTCCAGAAAACAGCTGTTAATATACCGTGGCCAACACAGCCCGGGCATCCTGTCTGTCGTATGGTGTTCCTGGGACACCTGATTTCCCACAGCCTACCTCCTTGCTCCTACTGTGGATAACACAGGTCAACATTCTTAGCATGGACATCCGGGAACACCTCTCTCATCACTGCACTGGTAAGAGCTAACATCCCATTCTTTACCAGTGTCAGCTCCTGGAATCATCACCAGGCCCTGACACAGCAAGAACCATGATGCCCCTACTGATGTGGAAACTGGCCAACACCACACAGCCTAC
>BDUI01001925.1:122033-136076 GCA_002335545.1 Apodemus speciosus
AGCAGACAGAGATCAGAACATCTCTGGGAGATCAGTCCACTGATAGTCCAGCGCACTAGGCCCTAAGGGCTTCAGCAACTGCCCAAAGCAGAACCTGGCTTTGTCTTGTGATCAAACAGGTGGTTAAGCCACCAGAGTGGGATAAAAGCAGCAGTGGACAAAAGGGGGGAACCTACTGGATTCATAGCAGGCTTTCAGAAAGGAGCAGCAAGAGAAGCTGAAGTGCCTAAGACTTTTCCATAAAAAGAGATGAGGCATGAGATGGAAGAGCATGTGCAAAGGCCCTGCGGAGACTGCATTCATTTTAGAAAATCAAACTGGCCAAAGAGAGGCAGACGAGCTCAAAACCAGACCTGGGCATTGAAGAATGTGCACACCACGGGACACTGTATCTGGTCTTGCTTTAAACACTCCAGTCCTGCTGGGGCATGGTGCATGTTAGTAATTCTAACATTCAGAAGGCAAAGGCAGGGAAACTAGGAAATTGTGTCCAGGCCTACCCCTTCACTGAAAAGAAAAGCACTCAGGGAGAGGTGAATGAAACAAGACTGTAAAAGGTCCTGAAATGATCAAGCTCGGCATACAGATTATTCTAGTATGCTTTTACTGCTGCTGTGCTAAAATACCTATTAAAAGCAACTTGGGAAGGGAAGGGTTTATTTGACTTTCAGGTTATGTTCATCATCTAGGCAGGAACTCAAGGCAGGAGCCTGAAGCAGAAACCACAGAGAAAGGCTGCTTCCTGGCCTGCTCCCTCTAGTTTGCTCAACTACCTTAGTTAGTCAGTCAGTCAGTTTACTAGTTAGTTTGTTTGAAGATAGGGTTTCTCTATGTATTCAGGACTATCCTGGAACCTGATTTGTAGACCAAGGTGACCTTGAACTAAGAGATCCATCTGCCTCTGCCTTACAAGTGCTAGGATTAAAGGTGTAAACCGCCATGGCCARCTTCAACTACCTTTTGTATATAGCCCAGGCCCACCTACCTAGGAATGCTACTGCCCACAGTGGGCTGCACTCATAGATCAAATATTAATACAAAAATAAAGCAAAAAGCTCCACAGTCATGCCCTCAGACCAATATGATGGAGGCAGTTTTCAATTAAAGTTCCCTTTTCCTTTCCAGGTAGGTCAAGTTGTCAACTGAAGCTAACTATGACAAGAGTTATGTAATTCTTATTTCCGTGTCTCTTGAAATTTCCCATAATAAAACCTTTTGTTCTATATTCTGCAGGAAGGACTACGGAGGGCATTAGGGAAACAGTGTGTGCCAGGCCATACCAAGGCCCACCTGGAGACCACGGATGGAAGCAGACTCAACCTGTGCCACATACCACAGGTCATCATCATGGCAACAGTAACAGGCAGGACCGCCAGGACCATTTCATAGAAACTGAGGCAGGGTAACACAGTCAGATTCACACACACTGGTGCTAGAATGCTCTGCACACCACTCAGGGGGCTGGAATCACTCCCCAAGAGATGGGGATCACTGGAAAGTGGCAGATAACATGCCTTAAAATCTGAAGACAGAAGTTCACTAGACAGGAGCAGCCTGTGAGAAAACTGAGTAGCAGCAGCCAGAGCGAGGGTGGACAAGATGGGGTGAGGAGTCCAGTTCGGAAAGCCTGGCAGAGCTGGGGGGCRCAGCTCAGGGCAGACTGCCAGAGCAGCATGCAGTAAGGCCCCAGGTTCCATCCCTCCCCAGCACTGCAAACACAAATGTGTGAGGCAGGGCAAATGGAAGAAAGCCACAGGCCTGCTACAAGGCTGCAGCTGCCCACGGCCACAGAAACCAAGGGGAGTAGCACGTGTGACTCCAACAACAATAAGTAACTGTTTTCACAACTGTGGACTGGCCTGAAGCCTTGGATAAAAATCATTTACAGTATGGGGTATCACCTGGCTCTTATTAGCATTTATGCAGGCACACTGCAAGAGCCAAGACACTGAAGAAGCTTCCTGGGGTACTTTTCCACTGAGCCTTCAAGGGCTGCCACAGTCAGACACTTGGAGCATGGACACAGTTCTGAGTGCTTCAGAAGCTTCCTGAACAAGTGACAAACAGGAGAGATCCTCTCCAGCCCTCAGGAGGCTTTTCCTCCCTACCCATAGCATGCATCAGTGTCACTGAGCCTTTCCAGACAGGACAGAGAAGACCTTCAGTGCACACCCAGCCCAACCTTTCAGGCAGCCAAGGAAAGACCATCGGAGCCATGAAACGGCTCACCACCTAGTTACCACAGATGAGTTTCTCTTACTCTGGTGACAACTCTGAACCAGCAGCTGCCTAGGAGGGCACACAACTCCACTGGTCATAAATGCTAGTGACAAATCGGACATAATCTTTCCAAATCAGCCTCTGTGTTCAAACAAGTGGGCCCTTAGCATTCCTGCAGCTGAAGACCATGGGAGCAGTCACAATTCCAAACCCTGTGACAGACATCTTACTGAACCTCCAGGAAAAATGAATCCTCTAAAGTCACTCAGCATACTTGCCTGGGCCCTCTCTGTGGCCTTCTCCTCCCTGTGGCTTCTTCTGAGGAGGCTCTCCTGCTGGCATGCCTCACAATTCCCAACTCTTTGCCAAACTCCCAATCCCTCACACCACACCCCAGGTTTTACAAGGAAAGAACTAACCCACAGACTAACTTGCACTCTTCGTGTGAAGGGTTGCTATCCTTACTCAGGCACTTCAAAGAACTTCAGAGTCAACACCATTGTCAGTGGTGGGAGGCCTGGTGTCAGAGAGGAAGCAATGACAGGGAGGCAGAGCATCCTGGGAGTCTCTCCTCAAAGCTGTTTGTGAATGTGGTACCACCAGCCCTAGTTATTACTCAGAACTCCTAGTCATCTCTGAAACATGCCCAACTTAGGGAGCTAAAGAGAAAAACAGGAAGGTGAGCCTCATGCTCTCTGGTAATGGGATGTGATGTGAGCCAAGGTGATCACGGCCCGGAGCTTACACACGTAAGTGCACAGTAGTGCCACTTACGCCACAGGTACACATACACGTGCACACCACCATGTGCTGAACACAGCCACCGTTCATTCAACATTTACTATGTGTAAGTTAGCTGTGGACAGTTTTTATTTTTATTTTGCTATCAGAACATGAAAGCCAGGGCCCCTCGTATGCTAAAACAGATGATCTACTACCAAGCTACACCCAGCACCAACAACCAAGGAAGGCATTATACAGACATTATCTCTACTTCACCAACACTAGGATAGAAACTTTAGTTCTAGCCTCATTTCTGTCAGGACACCCCACCCAGGAAGTTTATAGCTTCAAAAAGGCGCTCGATGAGCAGAGAGCTAGATCAGAACCCAGGTAGCCTGACTGGAGAACAAGCATCCAGGTCCAACCTTAGGGCAGCACTGCCAGTGCAGCACTGGCCGGCAGGCTGCCTTAGTGCCAGGGTTTCCTGACTGGTGATGTTACTCTTCTGTCTTTCTATCCTGCCTCCCACAGAAGGGGAGGTGCCATAGCTGAGGCTAACGAGCAGTAGGTGCCAGCCAGCCTCCACTGCCAGCATGGTTCACTGTGTGAGTAGGTGCTCTGAACACCAGGTTTTGGAGAAAGCGCCTGTAARATTGGTTCCTAGCCCCTTTCCCAGATCAGTACCAGATCCCACGGCAACAAATACCTAAGTAACTGTCTGACCCATCTCACCTGTGAGAACTCATGCCCACAGGTTTGCACATGTGTGTCGGATATGCATAAAATGGTCAGGGCCAGGCTTTGTTGCCAGGAAGACTCTAGAACAGAAAACATTGGTAGGTGGTGGTGGGAAGAYGGCTGGGYCAGTAAAGYGCTTGKCACGAAAGCATGAGGACCCGTCTGTACTGTCAAGGGTGTTAGTTARCCTAAGTGTCAGTTTGCACRGCTTAGTCATCTGAATGGGAAGGCTCACCTGAGGAACTGCCCACAATAGACTGTTTTATAGATAGGTCAGCTTGTATATGATTGCCTCGATCATTAGTTGATGGAGGAGTGTTAGGAGCACAAAGGTCTTTGCACCCACAGATCACCAGGTGTTTCAGTCAGGGTTTCTATTCCTGCACAAAACATCATGACCGAGAAGCAAGTTGGGGAGAAAAAGATTTATTCAGCTTACACTTTCTCATTGCTATTCATCACCAAAGGAGGTCAGAACTAGAACTCAGATGCAGAGGCCATCGAGGGATGTTACTTACTGGCTTGCTTCCCCTAGCTTGCTCAGCTTGCTCTCTTATAGAACCCAARACCACCAGCCCAGGGATGGCACCACCCACAAAGGGCTGGGCCTTCTCCCCTTGATCACTAATTGAAAAATGCCTTACTGCTGGATCTCATGGAAGCGTTTCCTCAAGGGAGGCTCCTTTCTCTGTGATAACTCCCGCCTGTGTCAAGTTGACACACAAAACCAGCCAGTACACCAGGTAAACCAAATGTTAATCATTTGGGGTTGTCGTCTCCAAGGAGGAAATAAATATCTGTTTTCTAACCAGAGGACTGGGAGTGGATGCTGTTAATGGTGGTGAGCTTTGCTAGTTATAGAGCCAGACCAGACCCAAAGCCCCAGAAAATTTATTCCAGACCCCTGCCCCAGACCTTTCTTTGTAGCTTTTCAATCAACAGAGCCCATCTTTGGGGGAGACATCACATACATTTTATGGCCTGCTGACCACTACACTATTCTCAGTCAGAGACCACACCAGAACCTATGTCCTTAGGACATCTTCATGGTCCTATGTACTGTGAGCTGAGTTTAGGTGTAATTATGCCTCCTTGTACCCCAAGAATTGTATTATACAAGCAATTTTTTTTCAAATTATACTGTGTTTAAATATGCTTACAATAAACTACCCTGGTACCAGACTCTCTAGAAGTTTGAACCAGCACTGACTAAATCAGACTGAACCAAGTTTTCCTTCTTGCCTCTTGTGGTTCATTTCCTTGTTGGCCTTCATGCTTACAGGGGCCCCCATATAGGTAGGCCCAGTCTACTRTACAAGCCCTACAAAGGTGATCCTGAATTGTATACAAAAGATGGCTGGGAATAAGGCAGGGTRAGAGTCAGCCAGCAGCATCCTCCATGGATCCTGCTGTGCTTCACTGGCCGTGAAGTGAGTTCCTTGGTCAGAGGCACTGCTGTGTAGAATGATAAGCAGGCCTGCCTTTCCTGCCCCTGACTCAATGTTCAATAGTGATGACTGTTCAATGTGGTGACTGGAGTGGTAAGCATAATAAAGCCTTTCCTGTCCCAACGCTGCTTCTGTCCAGTATTCTGTCACAGCAACAGATCCCTGGGGCTCACTGGCCAGCCAGCCAGCAAGTCAGCAAGCTCCAGGCCTCTAGAAGTGTGAAAACACACACACACACACACACACACACACACACACACACACACACAGCACAAAATTATGGAGAATTCACAAAGTGGGACCCCTGGAGGTTGGTAGAGTTGACCCTGTTCTTCGCAGGCAGTTTCTGTGATGCTGTCAAAGCAACAGCTGCCACAGAAAAGCTGCATCAGGTTCAGCAGCTCAAATCAGCCTTACTCAGTCTGCTCCAAGGGGCTTCCAGCAAACCGTGTCCCCTCTTAAGCACTGGCTGTAGATCTGGTCCACTAAGAAGGGCATCCTGGGTGACATGGCTCACAGATGAACCTGCTAAGCTCAGCCAGCAAACACTTACCATTTTCTACCAATTGACCTCTGTTTGACCTTCCCAAATTACCTCCTGGAAGTCAGGACCCTCACAAGTCCTGGAACATCCTCTCTTCTAACTGTGCAACTGGACTCTCAGAAATGGCTTAAAATGGACATACCTTTTTATTTTTATTTTTTTTATTCTKAGATAGGGCTTACCACACAGCCCACTTAGCCTGGAACTCACTATATAGACTAGACTTGCCTAGAACTCATAGAGATCAGCCTGTCTCTGCCTTTCAAATACTGGGATTAAAGGCATACACCACCACATCAAGACGAAAATCTTCCTTTTAAAAATAAAACATTAAGCCGGGCGGCGGTGGCGCACGCCTTTAATCCCAGCACTTGGGAGGCAGAGGCAGGTGGATTTCTGAGTTTGAGGCCAGCCTGGTCTACAGAGTGAGTTCCAGGACAGCCAGGGCTATACAGAGAAACCCTGTCTTGAAAAAAAAAAAAAACTAAAAAAAAATTTTTTTTAAAAGATAAAATAAAACATTAAGCCGGGCGGCAGTGGCGCACGCCTTTAATCCCAGCACTTGGGAGGCAGAGGCAGGTGGATTTCTGAGTTTGAGGCCAGCCTGGTCTACAGAGTGAGTTCCAGGACAGCCAGGGCTATACAGAGAAACCCTGTCTTGAAAAAAAAAAAACAACCTAAAAAAAAATTTTTTTTAAAAGATAAAATAAAACATTAAGCCAAATATGGTAGCACACACCTTTAATCCCTGAACTAGGGAGGCAGTGGTAGGTAGATCTCTGCGAATTTGGGGCCAGCCTGGTCTACAAAGAAAGTTCAAGGGCTTTTGGCTATTACAGCAAGAAACAATAACAAAATCAAAAACTTAAAGATGTTAGAAAAGTAGGAAAATGGGGAGAAAGAGGGAGGAGTAGTGTCTTGCTCTGTCAGCCTCTCCCAACTCGCATAGTTGCAATCTTTGTCACTCTAGGTATCGCCAAGGAAAGTCAAAGTCGTGGTTGGCTCTTCTAGACAGATATGGTGAGCCCTCCCCTAGTTCTTATCTGTGAGTCTGCAAACTCAACCAACTCCTGGTAGAAAATACTGCTCCTATACTGACGTCTACAGACTTTCCCTGTCATTACCTCCTGCACAGTACAGTGCAACGGCCATCCCATAGCAAACGCATTGTGCTCGGTATCACATGACCCAGCAACCATGTGATGTGGGGGAGGGGGGAGGCATGTGGCACACGCTTACATCCCAGCCTCTCAGGAGGTGGAAGGAGAAGGATCACTTGGGGGATACCTGGATAGCACAGCAAGAACCCATCTACAAAAGCACAGAAAAAAGAGGAGAAGGCAATATACTCAGTTATGCAGATAAATACAGCACTGTTTTACATGAGGGACTTCAGCGTCTGTGGACCTCCTAACTTCAGGCACATGAGCTCCTGGGATCAAACCCCACTGTGACCAGGGAGGGTGTTACACAAAGCAGTCTTCTGTCACAAGAGTAAAAYGCATCAATGCCTGAAATTCAAAGCCTGGCGGGTGACAGGCTGGAATCCTGAAAGGGGCCTTCAGGATAAGCTTGGTCTCCCTCATGCCTCAGCATATCAAGTGACATCAGGCTACGCTGACTACTTTACAGCAGGGATAGCAGTGATGCCAATTATTTCCTTGCCCAAATCAAGAGAGCTTGTCACCCGTCTGCRGAACAATTATCTATAGGTGCATCCGAGGAAGAAGTTCAGCTCTTTCTCTGAATCAGCATGGGGAAAGTGCTGCCCACAGCGATTTGACACCATTTCATTATATTAATCTTTGAATGTGTTATTCTAACAATTATGCCAACTACCATGTAATTAAGACTCCAACTGACTTTACAAAATTTAAGAAAACTCCCCCAAAGAAAATAAGTAGTCATTGGACATGCACGAGACCTTTCTATGGCCAACTGCACATAGAGTCCCTACATAATGGGTGGTGTCAAAGCCTTTTCCTGGGTCCTTCCATTCTCAGCAACAGTGCAGAAAGCTGACATGGGCAAGATACCCAACTCCCTTCACACGTTACTGCGCACACTGTTTAAATTCCTTGGATAAAATGATGAATGGACGGTTTTCACAATTAAAATCTCTTTTCATTTACAGAAGCAAGAAAAACACATAATTAATGCTTGGCCTCCTGCACGTCAACAGCTGGAGATGAGAACACTGGCTTCTTCCTTAAGGCTACTTCTTGGGTTTATTGAGCAGTGTACATCAGGCACCCTCATGCTGACTATCTTCTTCTCCTTCTGCTTTTATGGATCCCACAATCCTAAGTCTTTCCCTCAGTGAGGTGTGGAAGAAATGAATAATGCTGTCTAGCCACACTAGACAGCAAGTCCTGTTACAGAGGTAAGGTCCCCTGTGGCCCTCCCCTAAAGTGCCCAGCAGTAATTGCCCAGCATAGAACATCTGTACAATTTAGAGCCAATCTGCAAAGAGCCTTAGCAGGAGAGAATGCAACAGTTGATTAGTAATGTCCACCCAGAGAAGAGCAGACGTTTAGGACTCACATACCATGTATTTGTCTCCCCTGCCTTTTCATAAACCATGGAAATGCATGCAGAAAGTATGAACAAAATTACAAGAGAATTTCTAAGATGTGACCAAAGGGAAAAGATGTTTTCTAAAGTTGAAAATTTAAGCAAAACTGGACCATGAAGTTTCAGGGAAAAAACAAAAACAAAAAGGACCTCAAACCATAGTCCAGCTAGGAGCTATGACAAGGTCAGTTTAYTTCAATTGCTTGGTTCTAACACAGGAGGCTAAATTCTTCTGCTGGTGACCCAGGGGACTAGTGAGAGAATGCTGTGGCTTTATAAGCGCATCACCACATGACGGGGCATCCTCCAAAGCCCCCGACACTGGCTAGAGACCTAAATATATAGTTTTTTCTATGACAAGCTTCCATGAATGTTTTAACCTGTAGCACCTCTGAGGGGAGAGGTCCACACACGTGTTTACTTTCCTTAATACACTTTCTTTCCCTGGGACAAAAGCAAGGGCCAGGGATTCCTGTTCCCATAATCAAACAATCTGATTTCCTTAAATTATGAAAGCAGCTTTGTTCAAATGTAAACTGCCATCACTCCAGTGTAAGGCCAGTCACTTCTGTCTCTGTCTCGCCACTCAGGCTTYTTACCCATGTGACACAACAACAGGACCTCCTCAACCAAACATAGGATTTTCTGGGAGTCAAATGGGAACAGTTAGAGTTCAACCACGCATCTGTTTCCACCCACTCACCCAGCAAACTCATGCTCAGATCCCAGGCACACCCCCAGGAAAACCAGCGTCCACGGGGCAGCCTAGAACCCTGGGCTGCGGCCTCAGCACCTGCAGCAGACACCTGCCARTTTCTGCTCTGGTTGGGTATGTTTAAGTGGGGTTGTCACCTCCCTCCAAGCTTCACTTGTTAGCAGTTTTGTCCCCAACGTGGTGATGATCTGTTAAGAGGAAGAACCTAATAAGAGGTCCTGAGGTCAATTGGGACATGTCCTCACAAGTGGACGCCAGTCTCTCTGACCCCTGTCTGACAATGAGATTTGTCCCTCCTATATGCTCACCCACTGCTATGATAGTATCTTCCATAAAATCCTCACCAGTATCAAGTCAATGCAGCACCTGTCCYACACCAAGTCCTGAATAAACCTCTCTTCTTAGTTAGTCTAACTGAGGTACTTCATTACAGTAACGAAACAGACTAATACACTTTTCTTTTGGGGAAAATGGCCCTCTCCAACACCAAGAAGAATCATTCCAGTGAGCCAAGCTGAGACTCCCACCCATGGATCCTATTAACCCTCCCCAAGGACACCTGTCACACAGAGCCTGACACAGTCACTGGGAGGGCTAGAGGCATAAAGATGCACAAACCTGCAGCTGACAGACTATGCTTTCTCATACCAGGAGAGTCTCAGAGCAACCAAAGCCAGCAGGCCCGAGAAGCACCTGAGTGACAGACACAGCAAACACACCTGAGCTGGGCCTCACGAGCTCAGCTTTGAACCAGGRAGATTCCTGAMTACTGTACTGACCAACTCCAACGCCAGGGCAGGTTTCTACACCTRGCACCACAGAGTTTGGGGGGAAAGTCTTAAAGGCCAAATCAATATATTCAGAGTCCAAGTTCTTCTAGTCCCCCAGGGACAATCATCTTTCTGAATCTCTAACTACATTCAAACCAAAGAATACTAAAATAAGCCTACCACAGAAATTCAAAGGAAAAAAAAAACACCATAAAAACTCTCAAGGCTCCTCTGTCACCAAGACAGATGAGAGGGAGAGAACCAGGGCAGAGGGTAAAGGGTGGATCTGGAGGAGCGTGGCAGTTCACAAACAAGAGCAGGTCTCAGGAGCTACCAAGAAAGGCTTCTAAACCTGTTCCTAAAACGCGCCACTTCCTGTCAGCAGGGAAACACACCCCACACAGCAGACAGACAGACAAAAGGGACTCGGGTAAACAGCTTCCAGGTTTGTAAGCCGGTGGTTCCTATGATTCACACGATTGGCCAGTTCTCCTTTCCCAGCCTTCCTGAGGGCTACATCATGGACCTGCCCACTCAACAACACCATAAAAACTACCCTCTGTAGCACATGGGTTCAGTTGAAAGTGGAGCATAATCTAATCCATAGCACTCTCCAGATACTCTCCCAGCATGACAAAATCCAACACAAGACCATAAACAATGTGAGTGGCTAAGCCTTTCCATTGCCAGTCTTTAAACTTTTGCAATCAGGACCTCCTGGTAAGCTGAGAGAAGCTAGAACAGAAGCACCTTCCTCAGGCAAAACTGCACACACCACAGCACACTGCAGGTAACACACCACAGCACACTGCAGGTAACACACCATAGCACGTTGTATGCACCATCCAGGGTTCTACAGGTAGCTCTTCACAGTCAATCTCCAGGCTAAGTATACCTGATCTAGGGATTCCTTACAGGAAACCCTACAATTCCAACTCTACGGCCTGTGCAGATGCAAAAGAAAACTTCCTCTCACGCTCTCGCAGTTCTGGGAGAACTGGGTTTTGCTCTGTCGGCTCCACCAGCAGCAGCCCCTTACCTTGTTGGACCATTTGTATGCTTGCAGCAGCTGGCTGTAGAGTGGGGTTTTGTCCTGCACGGGATCCAGGCTTAGCAGCCCACTGTTATGAAGAGGGTGGTTCTCAGACGGCTTGCCCACCAGGTTGCTCAAACGTTCCAGTTCGCTAAAAGCAAAGAGAGAAGCTACATAAACCTGAGTCCACTTCACTCCCTCAAGGCCAAGCACACTGCTTCGTCTGATACCATCAGACATCTCTCAAGAAGAGTTTTGCAAAGACAAAAACAAAACAAAACAAAAACCTAGGGGCAAACAAGAGAGCGCCTAACTGGGGAGTTCTAATCTCAAACATACCTGTCAAAACCAGTCATGGTGGCCCACACCTTTAATCCCAGCACTGGGGAGGCAGAAGTGCTATATCAATGTTAATTTGAGGCCAACCTGGTCTACATAGGGAGTTCCAGGCCAACCAGGGCTAACAGTGAGACAAATGTCTCCTGCTGTGGATGAATCTGAGCTGTTACATCCCAATTTTTAGAAAACTTAGAACTTCTTTGTGCCCTTAGGTTTGTTTTCCCTCAGGAATGGCATGAAACTGTGTAGCCCTGGTTAGCCCTCTCATGCCATTCCAGAGGCACAAAGATGCTGTAAGTTCCCTAAAAATTGGGATGTAACAGCTCAGATTCATCCACAGCAGGAGAGGCTGAGCATCTTGCAGAGAGTCTAACACTGCCTCTCATTCAGGATTTTTTCGGACCCACGTGCAGATCACTCCATTTGGCAAAGCAGCAAGTACCTGAATAAATCATGGTTATTTATCATTTCACATTGGGATAGATTTGTGCGCAGTGCTTCACAGATGGCAGAGCTTAGCAAAACAAAGAAGAAATACAATAAACAAATGGAATGGAAAGACACCATCAAGGGAGCTATGTCAATCAAACRCACTTCAGCCTAGCAAGAAAACTAGAGAGGCGCTTGGAAAGCGAGCCAACAGGGAGATCATGCATTCTGAGGAGCCAGTTCCCAGCAGCCAGTGGGGCGCTGTGAACCATTCCCATGCTGCATTCGATCTCAAATCTTCAGCCACCCTCTTGGCACTACTATACATTTGATAAGTGAAAAAAATATCAACATTACTAAAGTTTCTAAAGTAACAAAGGGCTGTGACATCTCATTAGAAAGCAGGGCAGAAGTGACACACTTCTTTAATCCCAGCACCCAGGAGGCAGAGGCAGGGGGATCTCTGTGAGTTTGAGGTCAGTCAGCTTGATCTCCAAAGAGAGTTCCAGGACAGCCAGCACTACACAGAGAAACTCTGTCTTGGGGGGGGGGAGCCCCCCTAGGGGGAATCAATGGAGGTGGGGGAGGGGCAGGCCATCCTCAAGCTGACACTGCACCCAAAAACATGTATATGTGTAATTTAAGGAAGGGAATAGAATATGGGGAGGAAAGGCACACATCACTTCACTACTCCTCCTCCATCCTACTTGACCAATTAAGTGGTGGAGGGAGTCCTGAGTTAGCCCAGTAGTGAAGAACTTGCCTGACACATGGAAGGCCCTGAGTTGGGGCCAGGCACTGTAGAGGAACATGAGATGGAAGAAAGGAAACCCAACCTGACCAGAAGTTCTAGGTAACTAGATCACCAAGTACTCAATTTCATAAGTAAAAAGCCCAAGTCCTTACATTCTAACTTCTAAGACAGGAAGAGAACACAAATTCAGGCAAATAAGAAGTGCCTACTAAGCGGGGTGTGGTGGTGCACGCCTTTAATCCCAGCACTCTGGAGGCAGAGGCAGAGGCAGGCAGATCTCTGTGAGTTTGAAGCCATCCTATTTCAAAAATAGAGTTCCAGGACAACCAAGACTGTTACCCTGAGAAACCTTGTCTCAAAAAACAAAGTGCCTTCTATGTATGGCATCTGAGAAATGTCCTCTCAGCTAAGTTTTAATACACTAATGACATAAAAGAAGGAGTCTTGTGAGGGAAATATGCAATCCCCAATTATTAGGGGTTAAGCTGATCAAACATGCCTTTCCCTGTAGTGGACTGAGTCCTCTGAAACTGAACCTAAATAAATCCTTCCTCTTAAACATCTTAACGGATGTGAGATGTGTCTCTCACAAGAAAAGAGCTGAACAAAAGAAATGATGGTGACGGGCAGTGCGGAGCAGGTGGCTTTGGAGGGGAAATGCAAAGAGGCAAAAGGAAATAGAGGTATTGTTTGGGAGTGAGGTGAGAGGGAACTGATGAATTCCAGGCCCTGAGGATGGGAATTGGAGCTCATCGGATGGAGAGGTACATAACTGGGCCTGGGACAGTGTCTGGGGGGAGGGGGGCTGGCCCGATGTGATGGAGCCCAAGGAAGAGACCTGGTAAGATCAACGAAGTGGAAGTTCCTGAAAAGAGCTAGTTTCCTCATCAGAATTCGACCACTGTAGCGGGAATCAAGGACCACAGATGACAACCAGGACGAAATGGCAAACAGAATGAATACTAGGTAACGGGACGGGAGACAGGGACCCGGGAATAATCGAAAGTGACAGCGGACTGCGGATAAAGGAGAGAGGCCCGTGATGGGCAGACTGGCGCGGGATCCGGGCGGGACAGGTGCCAGGAGGGTCCTAGACCCCGATCCCTTCAGCCAGTACCTACTTGAGGTCCCGGTTGACCGAATGCAAGTTGTCCTGGAAGTGAGCGATGAAGGCCTTCTCGCGGCCCTCCAGCGTCTCTTTGTTGCGCATGCCATCCTTAAGGCAGTCGAAGACCCTACTCACGCTAGAGCGTAGCGCCTGGATAGCACTAATAGCCTGAGAAAAGGCCTCTAGGTTCACCCCAACGCTCAGCACGTCCGCCATGTTGGAGCCGTCACAGCCGGCTTTCCAGAGCTCACCTTCTGAGCGGCGCGCGGCGCTTCCTGATGACGTCGTCCTGGGAGGCTTTTGGGATGTGTAGTTTGCGACGTGGCTCCTATCCAGGAAGCTCCAGCGAACTTCTTGGAAAAACAGTGCCAGTCTGACTAAATGAGATTGTTGCCCATAAGGTGTGATCTCCATCTAGGGAAGTCAGGTTGTTCTCGCCTTTTGCTTGATAGTGAATGACAAAGAAATACAGAAGCCCACCGCGTATCCCCAAAATTTGAACAGTCACATAGGAATTTCTCAGAACAATAAAATGTCCCCAGAGTACATGAATAAAATGAGTCCATATTCATAAATAAAGGGAAAGAACCTATAGAAAAATGTCAACACATAAATGAAGATTGACGCCGGGCAGTGGTGGCGCACGCC
>BDUI01001926.1:32827-44148 GCA_002335545.1 Apodemus speciosus
ACTGCTCCAGCACCATGTGTGATGCCATGCTCCCTGCCAAGATAATACTAGACCAATTCTCTGATAATATAAGCAAGCCTCAATTAAAAACCTCCTTTTATAAGAATTGCCTTGATCATAGTAACTCTTCACAGCAATAGAATAGTGCCTAAGACAAGAATCATCTATTTAGTGCTATATCCCACCTTTAACTTGGGTTGTTTTCTTTATGTTCAATTTTTAAGCTGCTTTATATTCTCTGTACTAACCCTCTATCAGATACATAATTGGTAAACGTGTTTTCCATTCCATAGGCTGCCATTTTGCTGGAATTAAGGTGTCCTTTGCTATACAGGAGTGTTTTAGTTTTATGAGGTCATTTAATTATTGGTCTTAATGACAGTGCTATCAGGATCCTGTACAGAAAGTCATTTCCCGTGCTAATGAGTTCAAACATTTTGCGGCTTTCTCCTCTAACAGATTCAGTGTATCTGCTTTTATGATGAGATCCTTGATCCATTTAGAGTTGAGTTTTTGCAGGGTGATAAGTATGGATCTATTTGCATTCTTCTATATGCAGCCAGCCATCCAGTTTGGCCAACACCATTTGTTGAAGATGTCCCTTCTTTGTCAAAAATCATATGGCTGTAAGAGTATTATGGACTTACTGATAAATGTGCCTGGTGTTTACATCCATGCTGATTTTTCTATATTTCTATAGTGTATCATGAAGTTAATGATATCGCCAGCAGAGTTTTTACAACATATTTCAACTCTGTTGATCAGTAACGACCTACGGCTTCGACTCACTAGCTATCAGTAGCACCCACCCCTCAGCTAAAATGTCACTAAATGTCGCCAAATGTACCCAGGGGGAATGACTTGTCTATCCTCACTTGAGACCTGAAGGCCTGGAAGAACTGAAAATAATCTATTTCGAATGAATCTTAGAAACTTATAAAAGATAATTTTCACTTAGCTAATATTCCTACAGTGACCAACCTGTGATAATCGTTCTTACAATATTAAAAAAAAAGGTGGAGTTCTAAGGTTCTAGTGTCACAAAATAGAGTGGGGAAGGGAAGAGGAAGCATAGAAGGAAGGATGACATGAGGAGAGGGGGATTATTTCAAGAACCCTGAGGATACTAACTTTGAGAATATGCCAGTGTTGGATTATGACACACAGCAGACAGTGCCCTTGAGTTCAGGGTGTTGGGAGAACAGTGCTGCTTACATTTTTACAAAAGCATTTAATATCCCAAGTAACAAGCAATAGATTTCAACCTTTGGGTGAGCTAATTTCTTCAAATATCTTTCATATTCACCAAGACTGCAGTCCACCAGAAGCCCCATTTAATTTTGATATTTCTAAGTTACTAGGTTATTTTTTTAAAGCTTCATTTATTTTTATTTTTATTTTTATTTTTATGTGTAAAGGCATTTTTTATGTCAGTGCATCATGTGCATGTAGTACCTGTAGCAGCCAGAAGGGGGCCATCAGATGTTGTGAGCTGCCACGCAGTTCGGGGAACCAAACCAAGTAGTCTTCAGCAAGAGCAGCAAGCGCTCTTAAGACCTGAGCCATTTCTCCAGCCCTACTAAGTTATTGATATATTTTTTAAAAATTAAAAGAAATCAAAAATCACTGCAGAAATTTATTTTAGGAAAACAACAAACTAACAAAACTGATTGGAGAGGGACTGAATTGAGAAGGTTCCTTAAGTAGTTTAATTTAATCTTATCTACCCGTGTCTATTCAGTATTCAGAATGCTGACCCCAGCACCAGGTACTGGAGGGTCCTGAATCATCCAACACTAGACTATTATTTTCCCTCTACTTCAATTTCATTTTAAATTGATTAACAAGAGTTAAAAACTAAAAGGTTTCTGGTTACCTCTTGGCAATCATTAAACTAACCAGGAGCTTGTTCGTAGCGAGTGTCTGGATTTATGGAAGCTTTATTCTAACTGGGTAAGCAGATTTTTAGGGTAGTAGGGTGCATACTAAGTGTCCTACAGCAGGCAACAGCCTACATGTCTCTAACTATTGGTATAAGAGGAATTTTTCCAGCGGTTCTGGCAGACCTAGTGCGTAGATGGCTTGATGACACGGTCGGCCCAAGCATTTCCGGACACACAGGCGGCAGAGCTGAGAAAGAGTAGGTGGACCTGGGAGAGGGAAGAAAAATGGCATGAACCTCACAGTGGGGTGGAGAAAGAGATCTAAATACTAGAAGCTTAATTGAATGGGAGAGGAATTAGCAAATGATGGGAAGTCTTACAAGCAGAGGATTCTGAGTCGCCCTTTTATAGCAGATGCCCTTTAAGCTGATCCTCCAATAGTAACTATTATTGAAAAATGTACTATCCGTGGGCTAGGAAAGAAGTGTGGATCTGTAGGGAGTGCATCTCCCTCACTATGGCCTATGTTAATGGAAGTGATAAGCTGGACCAAGTAGAAAAACACTGGGGTGCAGGGCTCTAAGACAGAGGGGCAACTACAGAGAAGCTGTGAGCAGGAAGTGTTGCCTCACAGTTACTGCTAGGAGCTGGAACAGGGACAAAATAGTCGTCAAAGTACCCCTGGGGCCTCCCAGTACTGATTGCTTATATGGTAACCCTGGCTTCCACCTCATACCTGAAAGAACCCTCTGTTCTTGCAAGGGTTTCACCTCAATAGCTATGTATAGAAACGACTCCAATCACTTTGACCCATTGTTCCCTGGATTTAGTCTCATGGAATCTACTTATAAAGGGACAGTTAGTTACATTATCCTATTATTTCCTCACCTGTCTATCAGCAAAGACTTCCTCAAGTGAAACTAATTACTTACTGGCTTATACAAATCCCTATTGTAAGTAAAGTATACTGTAACAGCATTATAAAAAATATGAAAAAAGGAAGCAGATTACACATGCAAATAGCCAGATAACATTCAGGATTGATGTGGACAAGGAACATGTGGTGGAGAGATATTCAGAGAACCAAACATTCATCTTTAGTTAAAATGTTGGGAATTGAGAATGGCAGCGCTTCCCACCCGGTGCCCCTTAAATCTGGAGCAAGACATACAACCAGAAATGAAGTAGCTAAGCTAGAACATAGCAATGCAGGCAAATTGACCAGTTTGCTCAGAGACACTCAAAAGTAATGCTTGTTACCAGGCAGTAGTGGTGCACACCTTTGATCCCAGCACTTGGGAGGCAGAGGCAGGCGGATTTCTGAGTTGGAGGCCAGCCAGGTCTACAGAGTGGGTTCCAGGAGAGCCAGGGCTACACAGAAAAACCCTGTCTTGAAAAAAAAATAAAACAAAGAAACAAACAAAAGTAATGCTCCTATTTATGAAGCTTGAAGACCTAGAAGTTTTGCCAATAAGGAATGCTAGTAACCCCAGTCCTGGAAACACTCCCAATTTGGGGGAGGGGGTGTCAAGAAAAATGTACAAACTATTACCAGCTATGTTCTCAGCTAACAGTTGCAAAAAGAACTTTCCAAACTGGCATCTGGTAAATTGCCACTAGCAATTTAAATCTAAGAGCATCAGGACTAATATAGATCAGTGCTAATTAAGGTGTGGGAGCCAGCTAAGTAGATAGAGTTTAGGACGCCATTTGGTCCACCTTGATGAAAAATCTGTATTTTAATAAGGTCTTCAGGTGATTTGTTGGCACAGTAGGTTTTTGAAAGCACTGATAGAAACTGTTTGCAAAACAATAAATCACGTATTTCAGTGGGCAAGACATAGGACTTGGGAGGTTTTCACAAAACACAAGAAAGACCCCTTGTTGTGCACATTGCTTCAGGAAATTTGGATTCAGATCTTGGAATTTGGAGAGTGCTTGTTGTGGGGTCAAAGGGCTTGCTTGGCACCCTAGTGCTTCGTTTTAACAGGTGTGTGACCCTCTGGAAGCAAATTCCTCTATGCCTCACTTTTCACATTCATAGCTGGAGTCCTGTGTTTCTGTAAAGTTCTAAGCACTTTTAAGAAATCGGTGAGGTTAGTCTTTGTTTCAAAGTAGTGTGTCCATGGAGGCACTTGCAACACCGAATCATTATAATCACCCTTACTACTCTTCCTGGCACCCTCCTCTGCAAAGGCTCAGAGAATGTTCTCTCAATGTATCGATATGCAAAGGATTCTCTTTTTGAGTGTAGATATGAAACATTGCAGCTGGCTCTTCATCTTCAGCATCTATAGTTTCTATTCTAGCCTAGGGTGAAAATTAGAGTAAGAGGATATGGCATGTTGACCCCCACTACTCCCTGATCTGGAGAAGTAAACCACATCACCTTTCTGAGACTTATCACCTATCTTCCCTACAGACTAAACTCAAATACAATCAGTTGCCACTTACCCAAAACCAGGTAAGTTCTGAAAAACACATCCTTGGGTATGTTGTCAACATTGTGTGAACGCCATAGAAAACATTCACACAAACCAAAATGGCCATGGTACTATGCGGCGATTTGATCTTATGGGAGCACAAGCTATATGCTTGGCCATTATTGATAGACCTTACGCAATATATCTATTTTGTCCACGGCCTGCCTCACGATGTTACAAAGATGAGCTTTGATTTATTCAATTGGGTGCTTTTTTTCTATGATAAACACGGCTGTTGAATCTTTTCCGGGTGAAAACAAAGTTGTCTGGCTATTTTCTAGTCATGGAAAATAAACTGCAACAACAAATACAGCGTGTAAAATAAAGAACAAAAAAAAAAAATCCGAGGAGACACTGCAGTGAATCCGGGACTTGACCCTTCTCACGAAACCATGCTCAATTAAAGGGAGAAAGGAAAACAAAGAGGAATAGTCTAGGGCAGTATGCTTAGGGGGAGGAGCAAATACCCAGCCCTTCTTACCTTCATGGAGCAAGAGCGCCTGCTCCACACTACTTTTGGGAGCAGCAAGCTCAAGGGCACTTTTGCCCTGCGCGTTTCTGAGTTTCAGGTTAGCCCCATACTCAGTGAGCAGGTTGATGACCTCCACACTGGACTGCCTCGCTGCAGCGTGCAGTGGGGTATCCAGCCACCGACCATGGTCAACACTGGCTCCTTAATAAAGCACATGGTCACAGTCAACACTGAGTATGAATGGAAGACACAATGAGCCGTTGTATATAAAGACATCTTAAATGCCCTGGTGTAGTTAATCAGTCTTGGAGACTATGTGACTTAAGCCCAGAATGTCAGCAATGCCTGTGAAGACTACTCCAAGACAGTTCAGTGTAAAAAGTGAAGGTAGGTGCACACACACACACACACACACACACACACACAAAACAAAATATTCGAAGTTCCTGATACATGGTTATTTGGAGGATTTTTTGGCAAAAGATGGGGAGAGATTTATTTAGTATTTATCTCATTGGAGGCTCAAAATGAAATTTCCAAAATCAACATAAAAATCATAAATGATAGGAGTAAAATAATAAAAAAAATTAGAGGTTAAATTTCTCAAGTAAGGTTTCTTCCTATCAGTTACAAGCTTACACCAGTAGCTAAGTGTCTTAAATCACAAAGCAAGTGAGAGTTTTGAAGTATTTTCCTTTTCCCTGGAATGGTGGTTTCTGTGTATGACACTATGGAGTGGAAAATGGCTGACTTAGCAGGAGACAGGGAAGGTGGTCTGCTGCAAATGACCACCACACCTCATATATAGCTTTCCCTTTGGAGAGGCATCCTCTTGTGATTCTCAGTTCATGAATACTGAGAGAAACCTAACGACTGCAGAGAAAACTGAGATGTAGCCTTCAGTCCATCAGTAGCCTGTATTCCCTTTGCCACCATGATTGCTTCAGAGATTTCAATGAATGTGTCTCAAAGACAGCCAGTATTCCTTCTTATTGCAAGCACAAGTATTTATGGCAGCTGTATTGCCACCAACAAGAGGAAACATACTAGCTCTATATGTCCAGCATCAGTGGAAGCAGAACTGAGAGATAAATACAAATACTTGCTTCTCTAGATGAGTTCTGCATCTGGCTTTCAAGCATCCAATGTAATCAGGATTTTTTTCTCACCTGATAAGAATGCTACCTTTAGAGGTATTTATTATTAAAAAAAAAAAAAAAAAAAAAAAAAAAAAAAAAAAAAAAAAAAAAAAAAAAGCTAGGCAGTTGTGGCTCACTTCTTTAAGTCTATTACTTGGGAGGCAGAGGCAGGTGAATCTCTGTGAGATCAAGGCCAGCCTGGTCTACAGAGAGTGTTTCAGGACAGCCAGGGCTACACAGCGAAACCCTGTCTAGGACAAACCAAATCTCATTAAGAATATTTTAATAATTACCTAGTTCAAGAAGCTTCTTCACACAATCAACTCTCTGGTATGTACAAGCCACATACAGAGGAGTTCCCAGCTGAGGAATTTCTTGCTCAATGTTTACATTATTTGCCAGCAGAATCTCCATGCACTCTCTGTGACCTGTGGAATATAAGATAGCCTCACTCGCATAGGAACATGCTGAATATGCACAGAATCACAGGATTGCTTTCTAGAATGGACTTTAAATTTTTAATTACAGAGATGGGGAGGGGGGGCGGTGCTTGAGAGATGGCTCAATGGTTAAAACTCTTGCTCCTGCTCTCCCAAAGAACCTGGGTTCAATTCCCAGTACCACAAGGTGGCTCACAACTGTCTCTAATTCCAATCTCAGGGAATCGATGCCCTCTTCTGGCCTCTAAGGGCATTGCATGCATGTGACACATACACTCAAACAAAATACGCATATGCACCAGATAAATCACCAAATATTTTCAAAAAGAAGTAACAGAGTTTTCTTCTGTATTACAAGAATAAAAAATACTTTGCTTTGAAAATCATTAGAAGAAATCTGCAAAAGAAAACAATGAAAATGCTTAAGCCAGGGAAACTTCAGAAGCAGAGGGATAAATGACTCCTGTTATTACTAGTGCTCAAACCAAAGTTCAGTCCTACACCCTGCCCATTACTAACTTCTTCACCCATGCCTGTAAAGGAGAACCTGCAAGTTTACTTGCCTATACTGGAGGAAACAGATGAGAATGAATCCAAAGCTTCAAGTATAGAATATACCCCAAATAACTTACAAATTCACTCGCTATGGAGAATTCCATAAGCAGTCATTCTCTGTGGATACTTTGCCCAATGACAAGATCAACATAGGCAATCTTCAGTATATCAATGAAGGAATTCTTCTGAGGTACTGATAAAAGTTTGACAATAGTTTTAAATGTTTCCTCAAATGTTTTATCAGTGAGGTTGGAAGTATGGCTTGGTGGTTAAGAGCACCTGCTGATCTTGTAGAGGTCCCAGGTTCAGTTCCCAGCACCCATATGATGGCTCACATCAGCCTATAACTCCAGTGCCAGGAGGATCTGATGCTTAGGCCACTGTATCCACATGGTGTGCACATAAACACACACACACATATACAGGCAAAACACACACATGTACACATGCGTTCATGTATGCACACATGCTCACACAAGCTGTTATTACTAATTAATTCAACCAGCCTTTTCTTTAAAGAAAACATAATCCGAACCAATTTTACTTCTGAATAAATGGTATCTCTTTAAATATTTTGGCAGAACAGAAATTGAGCCTAGTTTGTTACACTTAAAGACCCTCAAGAAGTTTTAACTGTAAGTATACAAGCCCAGATGTGGTGACACATGCCTGTAGGTGAAAACATCTGGACCAACACTAGACCGCTGTTTCATGCAAACTGCAACCAGACCATCACTACTTTGTGTGTCCTGGGGTGGCTTACTTACCTCTCTTCACTGCTTCGTGGATAGGTGAAGCCAGGTAGACCTCAAGCTGGGCCTTGGCTCCAAACTCCAACAGCACATTGACACACGCAGCACTGCCACTGCAGCAAGCATTGAAGAGGGGAGTGGCCCCATGAACAGTCAGTGCATTGACCTGATGTTGGGCAAAGCAAAACTCACAGGATTTACTCCTTCTCACCAAATGCATATTCCTATGTGTGTGTGCCTGGAGAAACTCCCTCATGCTGACAAAGGTCTGAGGGCATCCCATACCCTGATGAAATTTTTTAAAACCCATAACATTGTTGATAGATCAAGTGAGTTATTCTATATGAAATGCTTAAAATAGTGCCTTTCTATTTGATTTCCTACCATTCTCTCTCTGTTCGCGTCAGCAAACATTTACTGTGCACCTTATTCGCTGCCAGCGTTGGAGATGGAGGTTGTTGCCCCATGTGTGCACTTATTGTTTGTGAGGATTAGAAAAAGGAGTCAGATCCCCTGCAACTGAGTTACAGATGGTTGTAAACTGCCATGTGGGTGCTGGAAACCAAACCCCAGTCATCTGGAAGAGCAGCCAATAATCTTAACTAATCTCTAGCTTCCAGCTGCCAATGGTTTGAAAACAAAGGTAAGACAACTAATTACCTCTTCTTAAGTAAATTTAAATTTATCAAGGAAGAGAAACACACACACACACAGACACACACAAAGCTACTTTTGATGAAATAATAAATTCTTCAGATCGCAGTGGCAGAAAAACAAAGGAAAACATAAATCTGAGAAATCGGAAGTAAAAGTTACTTGGATTTTATGATGAATTAGATAGGGTATCAGCAAACAAAAGATGATTCTCAGGCCTAGGAGACCACAAAGAAATTTTACCCAGTCTCTGAAACTGAAACCTAAAATAATAATAAGCCAGTGTAGAAGGAAGGATATGACACACACATTTCAAATGTACTGCGTCTGGGATATTGATGGGTCAGTCAATTATGAGGGCTGTCTACTGACTGACCCACTTTCTCCTGTTCCTTCCTTGTTCTAATAGAACTGTTAAAGAGTAGGATGGAGCACTTATCAACTATTTATGAAAACTATCAACAATGAGAGACCATTGCTTTGCTGTTCTCTTTCTCCCCCACAAATACTCTATTTTAAAAAGGAGAAATATCTACCATCTTCCACCAACAATCAGCTTGTGACTCCAGGCACAGACTTTGAAAGCAACTGGTTGTCTTATAGCCTCCCCTGCATCATTCATTACCCATGAACTACTAAAGCAGTAATCTGGAGATGCACTATCTAGCAGACAAGTGGGAATGACCATGAAGGTCCTGGAACATGTTGTTGTTCAGAAGACTTTCATATCCAGTTTTACATATAGAAACTCAACGTGGATTTAGATGTAAAAAAAATCATTACTAATACTTAAAGATCTTATAGCTCATTTAATAGAGGGTACAAGGACTAAGACATAGAATAGAATTGGTAACAATCTGGAAAGTAAATACAGTGTCACTGAGATTTTCAGAAGCTGTAATAGTTATAAGCAACTCGAATACTCTCCAAAAATTAAGGTATACACGACAAATAAAGTTTGAGTTTTGCCCTGTATATTTGTCAATTTGGCAAAAGTTAGTATTGTCTAGGAGATGGACCTCCAGACATGCCTGTGGAAGATTTTTTAAAAAATGTTAATTTCATTTTTTAATTATGTGGATATTGTGGGGGCCACATGTGGGTTCAGGTGTCCACAGTGGCCAGTAGGCGGTGTAAAGCCCCTGGAGCTGGAAGTTACAGGCATCAATGAGCTCAGTGTGAGTACTAGAAATCAAACTCTGATCTTCCTGAAAAGCATCAAATGTTCTTAATCACTCAACCATCTCTACAGTCCCAGGATTATCTTGGTTACTTTATTTGCGGTGGGAAGACCTGCCCACTGTGGATGGAACCATTCCCTTGGTAGAAGACCCTAGACTGAATAAGAGTGGAGAAAGTAATCTAAGCAGTACTGCGCAATGTATTCATTGTTCTCTTCTTCTGCCTTCAGACGGACTGTGACCAGTTGCTTCAGACTCCTGACACTGTGACTTCCCTGCCAGCCAGAATGGAGCTGTGAGCAAAATAAGCACTTTCTCTTTAAAGTTTCCTTTACCAAGGTGTTATATCACAGTAATAGGCAAGAAGCTAAAACAGTTCATCACGTGTTTTATCTCACAAACTCATTTACTTTGATAATGTACAACTAAAATGATGGTTGACTTGGGGAACGGAATTATTTTTCATTGTTCTCTTGAAATTTTCTATTTATGTTTTACCACAAAATGTTTTTTAATGAACACATCTGAATAGTCACAGATAGATAGGTTATATAGACTGAAAAGAGAATAGTAACCCAAATGATGACATACAGATACGAATGGTGCCAGAGCTTCCCATTGCTCTGGAAGGTAATGTCTCCTTAGTGAATGGGGCAGATAAAGCTAACTGAGATGGTGGGGGCAGTACTCACATGCGCACCATTTTCCAGCAAGGCCTTAGCACAGGCCACGTGACCCCCAAGGCATGCCTCATGGAGAGAGGAGACCAGGTTGATTGTTACAAGGTTCACATTGATGCCCTGCAGTTTGGAGAAAAGAAAGTTAAATGTGGCATCCATCATGGCAGATCAATCAATGCTGTTCAACAGGTTTCTGTCTTAGACAACTGGCTGAGGGCAGTGATACCAGCACCATAAGGAATAGAGTAGACACCATTACCATGAAATTCTAAACACAGCACTGGGGGACTGGAGGCATGGCCCAGCACCTACAAGTGAGCACTGTTTTTGCAGAAAAACCCACGTTTGGTTCCAAACACCCAAAGCAGGCTGCTCACAACAGTCTGTAACTCCAGCTCCTAGTGGATCTAATGTCTCTGACCTCCTAAGATATCTGCAATCACACAGACAGACAGACAGACAGACAGACAGACACACACACACACACACACACACACACACACACACACGCAGACACAAGCACACATGAACACACACACACATGCATGCCTCTGAAAAAATAATAAAAGTAAATCTTTAAACCCAGCATGGAGCCTCAGAGTCATTTGTTCTGCCCTGGGGAATGTGCTAGGACATGGGTCTTTAAAGTGTGTGGCCTGAGCCTTTGCCCTCCAAAAGTCTACTCTGGAGGAAGAAATATGTTGTTGCTGTTGATGTTCATGTTGTTGTTAAGAGAGGGGTAATATTCTGTTACAGGAAGCATTTTGAAGCATATTCTAAAGTCTCCTTTAGGGAGAAAATAGTGCCAGATAGAGACACACACACACCTTTAATTCCAGCACAGGGAGACAGAGACAGGCTTGATATTTATGAGTTCAATGTCAGCTTGGTCTTAAGAGTGAGTTCCAGAATAGCCAGGACTACATAGAAAGATCCTGTCAAAAATATACTAAATAAATAAATGAATAAAGTAAAATGCTTTAGGGTAAAATTTTTGTGATTTTTTTTAAAAAGGGTAAATGTTTGATCTGTGTACCTATTTTATGTATAGTATCTCACACACACACACACACACACACACA
>BDUI01001926.1:48020-61640 GCA_002335545.1 Apodemus speciosus
GATGGGGGCAGGGGGGAGCGGGGATGGAGATGCCGAAATAGCGGTGCGGGACCTGAGCACAGCTATGGCCATAGATACCATGGAATGATTTTAGATTAGAGCAGCTTGCAGGACAGTCTTTAGTTTCCTTACTTGTGCAATTAAAGTTTTAAGAGCCAGTAGGCGCCCCTGCGCGGCAGCCTCGTGGAGTGGGGATCGATCAGCCCAGCAGTCTGAAAGACAAATAAGGTACTGGTCAAAGTCTGGAGGCTTCCCCCGCCCCCAAGCTATTCATGCTGCCCACCCACTGCAGGGCTTGGGGGGAAGAGAAGCAACCTAACCTGTACCAAATGTCAGGCCTTGTCAAATACAGGGAGCTGAGCACAGGCTGCCTTTCCATGGGCAGTTTTAACAAGAAATATATTTTTTACTCAAATAAACAAAGCTAAGGGCTTGGCCCTGATAACACTAATGTCAAGTGAAGTACAAGGCCAGTTCGGTTTTTTGTTTGTTTGTTTGTTTGTTTGTTTGTTTTGTTTCCCATCATTTCACTTCATCCCCATTCATACCCCAAAATCCAAACCCTGTGTACTACAAAGTAAATCTGAAAAAAAAATATTAGAAAAGAGGGCTGGAATGTGGCTCAGTAGACGAGCACTTAGCCAGTGTGTGCAAAGCCCAGAGAGAGAAAAAGAGAGTTTTCCTGAATTGCTGAGGTAATTTTCTCTGATTCTTTTGATAATGCTATCTGTGTATTTCGAGGTAAATTGCCCCTTTTCAGATGGTGTGATCCCCAAAAGTTTCCCTAGGAAGCTGTGCACCTGGGGCCTATAGAGCCAGGCTGCCAGGACTCAAGTCCCACTTGGACTACTCTTGCCTAAAAGCAGTGCGTTGCGGAAGCATTTGAATCTCAAGGTTCTTATCTGTAAACCAGAGATATAGTAATCTACTATTTGGCAGGGCTCTCAGAAGGCCAACCAAGTACATCCACACAGTCAAGTGCTCAAGGCCATTTTTGACCAATTAATAAGTAGCCATTGCAGGGCAGTTCTCTAAGGGACAGCCTTCAAACTGGTTTAGGAGTATTTTTTTTTCCTGTAATTGTTTCTCTGCCACTAAGACTAACCTTAGCTTCAATGGTCATTTGAGAAGTAACTATATATATGAAAAATGCCAGAGGATAATCATTTGTTTTGGAAGCAGACCTGCTCCAGTTTTCAAATTCTGTGCATTTTTCAAACCCCAGACAAGAGGAGAGGAGAAAAATATAATATATAATATTATGGCCTCTAGAATCTTCTAGAAAGGAAGGAAGGGTAAAAGATGACTCAAAAGGACTTCTTTTAAGTCAAATATTGGACAACTTGCACCTCAAAATAAGCAATGCCATCAGAACAGTAATCTGTAAGTCCTTGCTGATGTAATACATCAATATAGTCAACATGCTTCTTCCTAAAAGACACTAGCTTAGAAAAATGCGGAAGAAATAACAGGATCCGGCTTAAATTATCGCTGTATGAATTATAAAGGGAATGCACATCATATTATACAGAAAAAATATAGAAACAATCTTGGCCAGCACAGAAGAACAAACTGGCATCACGTGCTGTAAGATTGAGCGCAATGAGCTGCAACCTGTGTCATCACAGGGAACGCAATGTGAAGAGCGCCCTGTCATCCTCTCTGCGCTCTTCATGGTCACAAAGCATATTCTGACTCTTAGTCTGACACATTGAAGCAGCTCACATGGAGGGGCACGCTATAAATGAATTGGCCTGGAGCCAGGTGCAGGAGAGATGGAGACTCAAGGGGAGTGTGGGAGGCCAGACAGTATCTGGAAGCCCTTTGATCTTGCCCACGACCCCTTTGCTTGAAAAGATCTTAAGGGAACAGTTAGCTAAACATAAATGGGGGGCTTTGGCAGAGGACTGGGAATTCCTTGTCCTGATCTTGTAGCTCTTCTGTTAAAACTAACTCCAGAAAACAACTTTGAACCAAGGGAAAAAAAAATAAATAGATAAAAGTTGTTTGTCATCTCATATTCATGTTGTGAATGTGAAATACTTTTATCATAAGGAAAAAGCGTGAAAGTATTTAATATAGATAAACCTATGCTGTGCCTATTATATATCTTCACAGATTTCAGAGTTGACTCCAAGCTGGTGAATGTGACAATTTACTTTAAAGGGAAGTGTTTGCTACTATACTACTTACTCCCTTTTTCCCCTCTTAGGGTTACCAAGGAACACCTGAAATTGAGGTGAACTGTTTCTGGAGAAGGACAGGACCTATGTAAGGCTGACAGACGGTGTGAGAGTCAAGTTGGGGAGAAGGATATAGGGTGAATTTGTATTACGTTGGTTCTTTTTGTTTTGGTTTTGGTTTTTTGTTTTTTTTTTTTTTCGGGTTTTTTTTTTTTTTTTTTTTTTTTTTGAGACAGGGTTTCTCTGTGTAGCCCTGGCTGTCCTGGAACAATCAGGGCGGTGGTGGCGCACGCCTTTATCCCCACGCTTGGGAGGCAGAGGAAGGCGGATTTCTGAGTTCGAGGCCAGCCAGGGCTACACAGAGAAACTTTGTCTTGAAAAAAAGAAAAAGAAAGAAAGTACTCCATACTAGTAAACAGAAGGACAGTGGTAATAGTGGACATAAAAGGGAGAATGAACCAGGAATTTTTATTTGTCATCTATATAGTTTACATCCTGTGGACCTTGCTTGGCTAGCCACCGTTGACAATGAAAAGTAAATTCGGAGACTTGACTCATTCAGCATTCTCTATACTTTGCCTTTGTTTTCCTTTACTGAATACTGGAACATTTCATGCCATGTCTGGGTATAAATAATAGCCGCAAATCAGTTCTAATCACGAAATGGTTAGCTTAGAGGACAGAACCTAGCTGGTGAGCAGAATATTTCTAAACTTCTTCAACATCTCTCCATATCATCTTTAGCCTCCCCCTCAAACATCTCCATCTAAGGCCTCTGCCGATGTGCTTCAGACACTTTGGATGTGAACACAGACACTGGAGGGTTGAGGACAGTCCTTACCCATGCTAGGAGCTCAGCAGCCTGAGCAGTGGAGGCAGCAAAATCTTCAGTGTCACTTTGGCATTCTGTTCTTCTAACAATAAGTTAGTCAACCCTCGGGGCCTGAATAACTACAGGTTAAATATTTCTAAAGATCCAAATCTAGAGCACTCCAAAATCTAAAACTTTCAGAGTGCTGATACAACACTACCATGCCTACAAAATTCTACCCCGTGAAACTCAGATTCATTCCCCCAAATGATTTAAAATGTTACATGAAATTTCATGAATGTATTTAGTATTTTAGCTGAGGTTCCCTCCCCTAATATCTGAAATCTAAAACTTCTGGTTCCAAGCCGTTTGTGTAAGGGAGACTTGACCTGTAGAGGTAACCTGCTCAAACATAAAAAGATTTAAGCAGCCACGTACTCCTAAAAGAATTAGCTTAGGATAGCAACATGAAATGGATTTGTGATTCCTAAACCTTGCCTCTGTTTAGGTTCTGATGATCTCTTTCCCTGTAAGAAGCAAGACCGTTAAGTGCATCCTTTAGCCAATTCCAGACTTTCTAGAAACTTCCCATTATTTACCAGTCCCATTAGACCCACCCGTTGGGTGGTATTTGCATAAACCACACAAGCTCAGTATTGAGGGAAAGCCACCCTACACAGAGAAGTGTCAACTTTGGGGTTCTGTTCCTGTCAAGGAAAGAAGGAAGGCACACTCACCTTGGGCGTTAGGAGTCAAAAGCAACCTGAGGAAGGATAGGGGCTGACAGAAATGGGGTGTGGTAGGAGCCATACTGACAGTAGCCTCTCACCCTTGGGTGCTGGCTCTGCTTGTGTTCACTAAGTCCTCCTGTACTTCTCTGTACTCAGGTCTTTAAAATTACTCCACCCCCTCCTAGCCATGCATCATCCCCCATCCCTCCACAGTTCACGGCGTCTCCCTACTCCTGTCTCGCCACTCCCGGCAGAAAGCATGGCTCTCTCTGGTCCACCAAGCAGCTCGATGCCCAAGGACAGCATGTTCCTCACAGGCTTCCCACCTCCCCCTTCCAGGTGCCAGTTTCTCTGACGCTTTGAGGATGAAAAGAAGCAAGGGGGACAGGGCAGGTGACTCCCAGTTACCTGGAAGAGGCAGCCAGTCCCACTCACTGGGCCTCGGGATGTCACGGGATGAGCTAGTATCCAGAGTACTCTACCTACGCTTGTTGAAATGAAAATTAGGACAGAAAAATTGATTTTGAAAAAAAAAATCGGATTTAGTACACTTTGGCCAAACTGGGGGAAGGAAGGAAGCAAGCAAGCAAACAAACAAACAAACAAACAAAAAACCCAGGAGGGTTTTTTTGGTTTGGTTTGGTTTGGTTTGGTTTTTGTTTTTTTGTTTTGTTTTGTTTTGTTTTGTTTTGGTTTTGGTTTTTGTTTTCTTTTAATGGGACAAAAGCTGGGAAACATAAGTTGTGGGTAAAAACTGAGCACAATGTCCTCCCAGGAGATGAGCCTTTTTGCCTTTCCAACACCAGCAGCACTGTTGGAAGTCCCTGGTCATGGAATATCTTGGGGAGGGGGGCTTTCAGTTAAACGCTGCCAATTTTCCTCTGGGCGTGTGACCCCTGCACCATCAGGCTCCTCCTCAGCTGCTTCCTTACCCATTGACAGTGGCCAACCTCTTCCAGAGTCTCCTTATCAATGCAGCATCCTTGGATGCCCGGCAACTTTCACCCATAATTCTGAGGTCACTTGGGTTAGCCTGCGGTGCCATCTGCCACTGCACCAAGAAAGAGGGAAGGGTGGTGGCCTTGGGTTCTGTCCTCACCTCATCTCTGCTCTGCAGCTCCTTCTCCAAGCCCCACTCCCAAGTTATATAGCACAACAGGACCGTTCACTCAGGGAATGGCCTGAGCATTCTTTCCTATTTCAGACACCACTTGTCTGCCCCTTGCCTAAAGCTTCACAGCCTCCATGAGAGATGGGGAAGTGTTGTTTTATACATAAGAACACCCCAAAATGAATGACCACTTTGCTCCATCTACAAAGTTCTCATGGCTAGTTAAGCGCTAAACCATAAAACCATAAAGCCAGGCTTTGAGACTTCAGAAAATAACCTTACGCTGTTTTTGAGAACTATTGGTTTCTAAATTCTGCCTATCCTGGGGCTACATTCACTTGTATTGGGACACTTCGGCATCTAGTTATCCCTGCTAAGTGCTGGGGAAATAGGAAGTTAAGTTGGAAAAGTACTGGCCCAGCAAGCAGGATTTGCTGGGTTTGCTCTCTGGCACTGTATAAAACAGGGGAGGCGGGGCATGCTGTACTCCAGAGGAGGCCTAAGGATCAAAAGTTCAAGGTCATCTTTGACTACAGAGAGCCTGAAGATAGCCTCACTCTGAGAGTGTCATCTGTCATCCGTGCACGCAGGAGGCAGGGATCTCTGTGAGTTTGAGACTGGCCTGGTCTACAGAGTAAGCTCCAGGCCTGTCCAAGCTGCATGGTGAGAGCTTGTTTTTAAAACTGTGTGATAAATCTGTTGTATTTACAACTGGAAAGAAAAAATCACTCTCCCGGAAGTAACCTTTCCCGTTCCCTGCCTGATGACTGTCCCCTACATGGACCCGAGGGTTTTCACACAACCATGCCACTGAATCTGCCACAGGGAAGGTCCTCTGGTTTTTATACCTGTTTCCAACACAGTATCTCATTGCCCTTCTCAGTGTGCGAATTGGAGCAAATTGTAAGAAATTAAGGATTAAAGGTTTTGGCAGATTCAGGACTTTTCCATTACTTTCAGTAAATATGTAACCAATCTTTCCAAGTGCATGAATACTTAAATAGGACTTAATGCCTTCTAGGGCGCTCTATTTTTACTTCCTTGGCACCCCGCCTGGGTCACAGGGCTGCAAATATATTATGAAGATAGTTTACAAACATGCTCACTCCTGATGAGATTCGTGGAAAATGTTCAAGTCCTTTCCCCCTTCTTCTTTCAAACTGTGATTTGTATCTCTAGTTCTCAGATTCTTTGAATAAATGTCATGACAATCTCCCCACACCCCCAAATTATTTATTTAATAATGAAATCCATTCAGACAGAATATGTTTAAGTTCCAAGAACTCAAAATAAGAGCTGATAATTCTTTTGCATTTTTCAAAGAGGTTACCTTGTCAAATTTCAAAGAGAATGTGAGATGATTCTAAAAGACTGCCGGTTAACAGCCTCTGGTCCCCCAGGGTCTACAATCTGTGTTCCAGTTTGGAAATCATAGAAAGCAACATCTATGGCATTTATCAGAGAGCAAATGTCATGAGTCTCATTTTAAAACAATGGTAAGAACTTAGAATTAATGAGATTCTAAGAAAATGTGGTTCATCAGGAAGAAAACAGGGCAATGAAAATTCTGAGATCCCTAAAATGTTATAAAATAATGGAGCTAAATGACTATTCACCGGTGCACCCCGTTCTGATCAGACGAAGTGTGGGCAGTGAGCTGTGTTAAGAAGGCTCCTTTGAACCCATTAGGGGTGGGAGGGCTGAACTACAGGTGACTTGTGGAGGCACAACCTCTGCCAGGAACTCGTTGTCCCTGCTTGGAAATAGTTAGCAGGCACCTGAGATATTAACCACTCAGAGGACAGTTAGTCCAAGGTTTCATGAAATAAAGAGGGAAATAAATAAGGCAAAAGGCTAGGAAGGCACTGGGACATAAAACCAAAGAAAGGCAAGAATACTGAACTGGAATGGACAGAAGTCAGACAGGGATGGCTGTCCAGGGCCAGTCCCTTTGGAACAAAAACAAATGAAACTTGGAAAACAAACTAATGCTTTAGCCTTCCCTTAAAATTGTTTCTTTTTCTTTCTTTTAAAAAGAAGTTTCAATTATCCTACAAGCTCATATCTGCAAGTGTAAAAATGTCCCAACTTCTAAATCCCCCACTCAGTTTTATGGCTAAACCTTCAGCAGCAAGCCTGGCCAGGATTCGGGTTAAGCAATTTCTCCTTTTTATTTGTGTTTTCATTTGGCCCAAATATGTCTGTATACTAGAAGAACAAAGCAACTCTGCCTTGAGATGAGAGACTTTCTAAGTCAATTCACTAACTTACTGAGAAAACAGCTCATAGTTCCAGAATAAACCTCTGACAAACTGCAAAGATGATTTCTGGTTTGAGAATAACACTGTCACACAAAAATCTTATTTATTTATTTATTTATTTACTTATTTATTTATTTATTGTCTTGTTTTGTTCGAGACAGAGTCTCACTAGGTAGCCATGGCTGTCCTGGAATTCACTTATATAGACCAGGCTGGCCTTGAACTCACAGAACCTGCCTCTGCCTCCTAAGTACTGCAATTAAAAGGGTGGCACCATTCCTCCCAACTCACAATATGTTGCTGCTGGCTTAAACATGTAACTATATTCAATGAACTATGAACAATGTCAAAAGAAAAATAACTGTTATAATCATGCAAGAAAAAGTCCTGTTTCAGGTATGTTATTGCTAGTTTATTACAGAAAGACATATCAGAGTGTATTCTCATACATATAGAAGGTATAAGGACACATATATACATAGACAAAGATATATATATACATATACATATAAAATAAACTAGGTTTATATGCACCAGTCTCACCACCAGCTGTCCACCTGTGTTTAACAGTATCTGAAAATGGACACAGTTCAGGAGCTGGAACAAAATGTATGGGTTAGAGGGTGAATGAATCTCTTAAGGAGATTTGAAGTTTGGCTCCAGATTCAAATCCAAAGCATGATTACACAGGTTCTGAGTACTCAACATCCATACTTCACTAAGGACATACATGAAAACAGGAGTCATGCACAGGAACAACTGCAGAAAAACTATCCCACATTCTGTCAACACTATTCCTATTAGATTTTATCTCATTTTATCTAATGCCATATCTAACAGAACATTAAATGCTAGGGAAGCCTCTGCCCAAACTGATGTCAAAATTACCTTTCTAGATTATTCTTAATTTGAAAGTTTTAAAAAAAAAGGCATTAATGTTTTTCAACCAAAATTACATACCTCCCTGAAACGTGTGACATATATAATCCCCAAAAGAAATCTCTTTCCATGGTCCAGGCCTTCCGACACCTTCTTCACCAGCTAGTTGAAGCATTCTGCTGCTTCGTGTTTTAGAGTTCTTGTTTCTCTATGTGAGACCACTGATGTCTAGTGTTTTYCTGAGTTGTCTAGTGCATTGAAATCAGAAAGCATGTCTATTTTGAAAGAGAATCCTGGATGCAAATTGAAACAGATACCAACTAAAGCATGATGCAATCCAGGAACCACTGTGAATACTAAAAATACATGGGGCAACTTTCAACAAATTTAGAATCCTCCTTCTCCTCCTCCTCATTTCTGTCTGCCTCCTACATGAAGGGGAAATTCTAGCAGAGGCTTCAATTCTGCAGTATCTCACTACAAATAAGTCGAAACTGTTTCTTGAAAGGGATGTAGACTGGCCTCTACAAAGTAGGAGACTTGAAAATGTTTTATGTTTTACCAAAATCTTAGCAGTTTCATATTGCGATAACCTTCATTTTTAGTGCTTTCTGTGGCGCCACTGATGTATAAATGGGTCTAGTGACATTTTTGTTTTTCCTGTAATCAACAGTCAATCAATTCCATTTGTAAAGGACACCACGATATGCATACATACAGCATGGTAGAATGCTTCTCAATCAAATTAATTGGTCATTGAATTTCCCAAGGAAATTAAGTCTTAACTACAATGTTCTTTCTTGTTAGTTGGACTGAAAATAGCAAAGAGAAATAATGCTCTATAAGAACTCTTTGGGTTAGTAGAAAGTCTCTCAAGATAGCCTTTAAAACCCACTATTCTGTTTACTTCTTAAATAATTGTGACTAGATCCACCCACTGCCAAGGAAATAACGCCGAAGATCCTTCACAACATGGTACAGTCAATATATTTGCTACCTTAAGTGAAAGGTACATTTAAAAACTACCCATCCAGCACAAAAGTACAAGGAAAGCTTACCTTCTAGAAACACTATTCACCGTGAATTTTAAAGGAGGAATTTGTGGAGGTGCTAGGAAGAAATACAAGTATTTTTTTACCTGACAGTCCACCATAGATCTCCTCTGCTATCCTAGCTGCCTCTTTTCTGTTTCCTTTGACGATATAGAAATGGGTTAGGAGAGCCAAGAAAACTTTAATTAAAAGCTTGAAGAAAAAAAACGTTGCAAACATTGTAAGAAAAATGTTTTTAAAGCCATAGAAAGCAGGACCATCTTCCATTTTGGCTTCTTCTCGGCATAGGTTCCTACGGCTGCAAATTTTTCCTGAGTTATAATTGGCATCATATGACATCTATTTTAAACCTCCTAGCACACAGTGCTCCTGTTACCGAGAACTCTGTCTGTAGGTTCTAATCTAACTCTGATGTGGTGACTGGATGTGCTGATATTTATGGCAATGTTTAACAACTTCCTTCTACTAAGAAACACTCAGTGCTGGCCTGGAGAGAAATGGATGCCACTTCCAGCACATGGCTCAAGGCCATCTGTAACTGCAGTTGCAGGGGATCCAATGTTCCCTTCTGGCCTCTGTAAGCACCAGGCATGCGCATGGTCCACATATATACATGGAGTCAAAATACCCATACACATAGGTGATCATTTTTTTTTAAATACTATTTACCACCTATATTGGATTTGACCAAAACATTATTAGATACATGTATAAAAGACTCAAACAAGAAAACATTAAGGAATTCTTAGTCTAATCCATTCCCCTTTTTCCTTCTAAACCCTCATTTTGGGTACAGTATATTGGAAAACAGGGTTGGAAAGATAAAGGGAACTTCTGCATTGCTACAGTAGCAAAGCAATTTCCTTTGTGCAAGGAAAGTGGTGATATTCTGTGTCAATCATAGAAAATACTGTTCCTAGTGGTATTTTGTTTGCTTTTCATGTAGATGTTTACAAAGGATTAAGGACAAATCTAATCTATGTTTGCTCAAAAACAAAAAACAAACAAACAAACAAACCCAGACATTTGGCTTTAAGGTAATATTGAGCACAAGGCCTACCTTGCATGCCTCTCCCAACGAAAGTTTGAATGCGATTGAAGTGCTGAGGTGATGCTAGTGACAGGTACTAAGGTGACACCTGTGACAAGGTCCCTTAGCATTCAATTCCTGTTTGAAGCTTCAGTGAAGAGGGCAGCTCCTTCTGGAGAATGTGCCCGATCCTTGACAAGGGACTTGTAACAAGAACATGGATGGCCACCATTTGTAGCTTGCAGGTGAAGTTAGCAGAGCCCATGAATCTGTATCTCCCTTAGCTGGGCAGTGTGCTTTTATCAGCGGGCCAATACAAGGAAAGCTGATTTGGTTTTAATCTCTCACTAATAAGTTTTGTCTTTTATTCTTGTTTATATGTGGTTTCTTCACATATGTAAAGTGTACTGGAAGTACATTAGTCAAGGTTCTCTAGAGGAAGAGACTTATATAAATCTCTCCATATACTAAAAAGAGGATTCATTAAAATGCCTTACAGGCTGTGGTCCAGCTAGCCCGACAACGCTGATCTATCAATGGAAGGTCCAAGAACAGACTAGTTGTTTAGCCCCTGAGACTGGATATCTCGGCTGGTCTTCAGTATATGCCGGAATTCCGAAGACAGGCATCCTTCTAATGCCAGGGAAGAAATGGACTTGCTAGGAAGAGCAAAAAACAAGGAAGCAAATAGCAAGCTTCCTTCCTTTTCTTTATATAGGCTGCCAGCAGAAAGCATGGCCCAGATTAAAGGTGGATCATTCCATCTTAAATATCTAGATTAGAAGTGGGTTTACTTACTTCAAATGATTCAATGAAGAAAAAAAAATCCCTCACAGGTGTGCCCAGCCATGTGGGGTTTTAGTTAATTTCAGATGTCGTTAGGCTGGCAAGCAAAAAAAGTTCATCAACAAGCTATTACCAAAGTGGGATGGGCTCAGGAAGATGAACACTTCCTGAGGAACTCTTGGCAGTCTATGGTTGCTGGGGGAAGGATGTCACTTTGTTCAGTGCTGTAGCCACTGATAAGCTGTGTGTGCTCCAAGAAATAGCCTCCCATCCACCCATCCACTTACAAACAAATGTAGTTAAACTCAGAGGGTTACACACACACACACACACACACACACACACACAAACACACTGACATGAATGGATGGAGACTTGGCAAGAAGGCTTTCAGTGGGAAAGGAGGAGAAACGAGAGGGTAATAAGGGGCTGGAAAATAACTAAAATTCATTATATAAATGTATGAAACAGTCGAATATAGATGTATTAAAATTTCCTCTGAATTCTACCTGTCAAAGAATCCATGATATAATAAAACATTCTACTCTTTTATTTCTTTTCCGTGGATGCTTATGGAATGAGACCAGGCGTGGTCAGCCTCTCTATGCCCATGCAGACAAGTATGCACTCACACCTCCCACCCCTATAATCCAGCCACAGGATAATCTTCTCATTTTAGATAAAGCCATCTGGAAGCCTGAGGAGTGGCTCAAAAGGTAAGATCAATGGCCACTCCTGCAGAGGACCTGGCTTCAGTTCCCAGCACCCACATGCTGGTGGTGGCTCACAATCATATGTAATTCTAGTTCCAGATCAAACACCTCTTTGGACTCCCCAGACACCATGTATGCAAATGCTGCACAAACTTACATGAAGGCAAACCACTCATACATACAAAATTTTAAAATATAAAAGTACTTTAAATAAAGATCAAACCATCTTCTCTTGTAAGACAAATCTGAACACAGCAGAAATAGCTGCTTCCCACAAGTGGGGAATGCTAAGCTTTGTTATGTAAAGTGAAAATTCAAGTACCTTTTTTAAAAGAAAGATTTATTTATTTATTTTATGTATGGGAATACATTGTCTTCGGACACACCAGAAGAAGGCATCGGATCCTATTACAGATGGTTGTGGGCCGTCATGTGGTTGTTGGGGGACCTCTGGAAGAGCAGTCAGTATTCTTAATCTCTGAGCCATTTCTCCAGTCCTCAAATATCTCTTCAGAAAGCTGAAAACATAAAAAGTGTAATTACGTGGTTCACACACAATAGTGTGTGGATGCATTCATTTGCCTTCTGTGATGACTGGCAGCAAGAAACAAGGGCTCATTAGAATCAGGAAACAAAGGTGCAATTGAACTTTCTATTTCAAGAATACAAAAGAGCATATATTCTAGAAATAAAAGATGACAGAGTGGTACACCAGACAAAGGACACTTCCTCTTTTACTAATAGACCAAGCAACACATTAGATCCACCCAGAAAAGGTGGAGGAGGGGTTATTCCACGAGTAACATCCTGTCCACAAAATAAGACAAACAGAGACTAAAATAAGACTATTAAAACAGCGTTCTCATCTTTATTATTGGACWCGGAGCATGATTTAGCAGATTGGTTTCATGTGTGTGACTGTAACATCAAAAGCAATACAGTGTCTTTCCAACAAATTCTTCATCCCTGCTAATTTCCTTTTCATATAATTATGAGTAGCACAGTGGAGCAGTGTTCCCACATGCTGACCAGTGCAACATTGACAGTTAAAGTATCCAGGAAGCCTGAAAATGGTTTCTGACAGACAAATTTTATTTTTACTTGTTCCAAAAAGGAAAACAATTTTAATTCATAAATTACATATTTACCCACAAGAGCAAATTAATTTTCAATTCTACTTTCATCTTAATTAAAGAACAATTGAAATATTTAATGATAATCTTAACAAAAGCTAGAAGCAAACATAAAAGAAGAAATAATAGTGTAGAATAAATACAGTCAAGTGATACACGTCTCAATCTACCGTGGATATTGGCACCGTTACCTGTACGCCTGTCTCAGCACATAAAGATTCAAATAAGACTGAACAGTTTGGACGAGATCATTTTTCTCCAATAAAAGAACCCCTAACTTCTATATTTTAAAAATTACTCTCTACCATTTGTGTTTCCATAGAAACCAAACACAAATATATCTCTTTTATATCAGTGGCAACCAAGTAATAGGCATGTTAAGATACTCTTTAAAAAGTTTTGCAAATGTCATCGTTAAAAAAATCCTGTACAGAATCACAATACTGACAGAACGGAACACCCACAAGTGTCTCACTGCTTTCATTTTAGCCCGTTCCCTACACAAACCCATGCGAAAGACTTCCAAGGATTAATAATACATATCATATATAATTTGGGTTTAAAAAAACCCATGGCTCTGGATAACCATAATTATGATTGAGAAATTCCACCCTACAAAGAGCCTGAGAGCCCTGATGATTTTCAGAATTAATACACTATAAATAAACCATTCTGGAGAAAAGCCTTTCCACACACTGGCAATACTTATCAAAGATCAGTTAGACCATAGTGACAGGAAGGGGCTTCCATAGAGGACAGGAATAGCAGCTGGTTTTGAGATGGCACAGCTCTTCTGTTCTGCTTAGAAACCATAAAGGCATTTATGGGGGACTAATCTGTACACTATAAAAGCAGAGGGTTGGCCGGCACAGGCATCAACAGTGGTATCGGTCAATCCATAGAACATAAAAAGCAACATCTCTTCATACA
>BDUI01001926.1:61715-85887 GCA_002335545.1 Apodemus speciosus
AGAGAGAGAGAGAGAGAGAGAGAGAGAGAGAGAGAGGAAGACAAGGGCTCCTAGAGAATGCATATACATAAAATAGGTTCAGAGAGGTACTTGGTGTATGCCGGCGATGATTTCCTGTCTTTCAGTAGCTTGAGCATTTCAGCATGTTGGCTGTTTTACCACTTCTCATTAACTAGTCCATAGTCTCAGGAACCACCTAGGTCAACCTTCATACACAGTAGATGTTCAAACATGCTGGCAACCAATAGATGGTCTTGCTCAAGAAATCAGATTACATGTATCCCTTGAGTAGACCCAGTAAGTGTCAGGAACATGACTTCAGTGATGTCCAATGAAGGATACATGATCTTGACTTAAAACAGTTCACATAACTGTTGTACCTCCCTAAAGAAAGCTTGTAAACATCTGGTAAATGTGAATTAATGGTATAATGTTAAAAACTGGCCAAAAAAGATCCAGAAACATTTGGCCTTTCAGCACCCAAGGCTCCCAAAATATAATGTTAAAACATCTCTCCTAGAGGGATCTCAGTAATCTGAAAAATGTCCTACCTGAGTGGCTAAACCGTTATTCCCTAAATTTTAAAGAAGTGCAAGGAGTTCCCACACTCAGGAATTGCATAAGTGTTTATCTTTTTTTTCAAAAACAAAAGTGAACGATACAGAGGTAGCATAATTTACAAAACCAACTCGAAAACCCAAAAAAAAAAAAAAAAAACCAAACGGAGCAAAATTATTTTCAAATGCTAACAGGACTATTGCAAGTATCTACTAGGCCTTGTTAACTTGGGCTTGCTTCTACCTGCTCTTGGATACCTTATCATTCTCATCTCTTTTCTTATCACGGGGCCATTGATGAGTCCAGGCTCTCCTTGGCCCAGTAGCATCTATTGCAACATCAATGACAGAGTCTGGCGTCATCCACTGCAGGAAAATGAGGAAGAGATAGCTGAGCACAGCCAGCAAAGCAAAAATGTAGCCTGTCACTGGGCCACAATGAGAGATGAGCCTGTCCAATCTCTTGTGCATTGGCAACACAGTTTCCTTCGACACACGCTCATATACCTGGAAGAGAGAAGGTGACAATGAGCACCCCAAGCTACCACATGCCTGTAACAAAGGGTGACCTGTGACCCACACTGACAGGGAGCATCTGGCAAACATGGGTAGAGACAAATCACCCCTGTTTGTTGTTATTTAGAACAATGCTTACCATTGATTAATTCTGGGCTGAACAATGAGTGACCCATAGAACAGGTGACAGTCACCTGACTACTGGAAAACCAAAGTCCTCTAAGGCCAGAAAGCTTTTTCAGGAGGCACACTGTTGAGCTGGACCAATGCTTTGACTGGGTGGAGAAAGCTCTCATGAATGCCTAGCACACAGCACAGATACAGTCACCACACTGGACTGCTTATGGACGGTGACACTGCAGAGAAGCAGTTTCTAGACTGCAAGCAGGAAGAAAACAACAGATGCTGAGTGGCAGAGCAGGGGAAGGCAAAGTGCAGTGTGACCATGGTGACAGGAAGGGGCTTTGGTGCCTAGCTTTGTGCAACCCCATGGATCCCACACTCTGGAAACATTACACAAGCAAAATTGTCTCCTTGTAAATTCGAGAAAGTCACAATCGTCAGTGCGAACTTTTCTGGGGCGGGGGTGGGTGGGAGTCCAGTGGCCTTCAAAAGGCCACTAGATCAACATACACTGAGATTACAATTTTCCTACTTATTTTTCTAAGTAACCCAGTCAAACTAGAAGGAGCTGAAAAGGATCAAAATGTCGAGTTAAAAGACAAACTAACCTGTTTGTCTATCTTTACTTGAGGTCAACTAATTTATTATCTTAAGTAATAAATTATTTACCACTACGGAGGGAACATGACTCTTATAAATGAGGATTTACTTTTTTTTTCTGTTTGTCTGACCTGTTGAGATAGGGCAGCAGAGAACTAGCCTGGAACTCATTGTACAGACCAGTTGGGCCTGGGACTCGCGGTCATCCTCCTGCCTTAGTCTTCCCAGTGCAATCATCATGCCTTTCCTTCCTTCCTTTCTTTTTCTCAAATGTGAACTATGAATTAGCAGAGATTATAAAACATAAAACATGCTTTATTATTATCTCAAAGCATATCTACAAGAAAAAATATTATTACAGACATGCTAATTAGCTCCTTTAACATTGACTTGATTCACTGCCACCACAGTTCCTTCCCAAGTTGCTTCCCAACAGCTCAGTCTTTGGAGGTGTGTCAGATGACAAAGTCAAAGCACAATTTACAGAGCTTTGATTCTAAATCAGGGCGGAGTCCAAGATCACCCAAAAAACCTGTCTAGCCAAATATTCCTGCCAACTATAATCCAAATTGCATTTCTGTTCCATGAGGAACAAGTCAGGATTTAAGGAGTGGTTGGGGAGGTTAAGGGGACACAAGCATGGCGAATGTAGTCTGAAGAAGCCAGCCATGTGATTCTGACACACTCCCCCGCAGGCGAATGGTACTCAGCCCAACTTCTAGAGAAAAAAACAAGGTAGCTATTTTCATAAGCTGATATACACCTTCAGTCAAAACTATGTCTGCTTCCAATACCTCCTATGTTAATGAACCATATATCATATGACCAGTTTTAGAAAGAGACTGCACATATAAGAACTAGTATCTCAAGCCAAGAAGCATTCTCCAAGCTGGAAACCCACCGCTCCACCATATTCAACACCAATAACATAAAACCCAAGTCTAAATAAACTATGACCTCTCCATGCTCAGCTCGGCTGCCTTTCTGGTACAGAATTTCCACATACTAAAAATGTGAATCATTTCCTTCAACACGGCATGTGATAACATGAAGAACAAGAGGTAGACACAAGGGGGACCTAATAGATGAAACGGAGTAGAATGAATGTTACCTGAGACCAGGATCAAGAAGCATTTCCCACAGGCTTCCTCTCTAAAAGGTCTATCAAGCCTATATGTGTTCTTGGAAAGTCCCCGTAGCTGCTTTCTTACCAGTGACTATTTGCTCTTATTTTCACATATATTTTGAATTCTAATATTGTGTCAATCAACCAAAAGTTGTGAAAATCTTTTCTGGCATCAGGAAAACGGCTACTAGAGTTTCAGGAAGCATTCTTAATTCAACATTCACAACTTAGGAAGGCCCTGCGATCACCCACCCTTTGCTAAGAGACACCACATGCTGTAGGATTAATTATAAATAGCTCCAACACAATGATTTTATTTCTGCTTCTAAGTGCTGTAACTTCTAGAAACCTTTGCCGCTTCTTCAGAAAGAGTTTAATGAGACTAGCCTGTGCTGTTATCATCTTCAGCATCCAGGGGCAGTAACTTATGTAGAAATGTAGCCAAGCGTATGCATCACACCTGACGCATAAACAATGACTTTCATTCGGAAGGACCCATACACGTCAACCGAAATGCGCAGGGCGAGCTGCTCTGCCCGAGAAAGCAAATGTACCCGCAGAGCATCAAGGAATTTGGACAATTTTCTTCCTGGCACGTGACATACTTTTTCAGTTCTCTCTGCCACGTTCCGCCAGGTGTAGAAAGTCTTCACTACATTGTGGATATTTTCTGGAGCTGGCAATGTCCCCGACTTCACTTGGAAAATGGCTTTTTCCAGACCTTCACACAAAGATTTTACTGAAGGTTCACATAAAATAATAAGACTTTCCGGAAGGACTTCGGGGATCCCACCAACCTTTGTGCTGACGACCTTAAAAAGACCAGAGAGAGAGAGAGAGAGAGAGAGCACGTGACCTACTGGACTCATGTCTCAGGAAAAGCAAAAGACCAAGCTAAAAAAAAAAAAAAAAGATTCGTTTGGCATGGACAACAAACACAGACCCCCAAAAGAAAAGCCCTTAAAAGAGTTTTACCTGCAAACCACAGCTGGCGGCTTCCACGATTGCCATGCAGAAGGCTTCAGTGAGGGAGGTGTTAAGAAAAATATGTCCTTGAACTAAGACATTTCTAACATCCTTGTGTTCTAAAGCTCCCAAAAGCTGCACCCTAATTTTTGCAATAAGAGAGAAAGAAGGGGGTAAAAAAAAAAAAAGTCATGCCACGAAAGAAATTTAATGTCTAAGCCAAATCTAATTCTTTGTATCACTCTTACTGGAACTAACACTGTCTACCTCAAAAGCTTAGATATTGCCAGCCGCCAGTGTAATAGACACAACTTTAGGAACCTGTTGTGTCACAGTTCATTCGATGCAATTTCAACTTCTCCAAAACTAGTTCGTGTTTAGTGAATGTTACATAATTTTTTCTGTTTTGCTTTGGTTTGTTTTACAACAGGGTTTCTCTGTGTAGCTCTAGCTGTCCTCGAACTCACAGAGATCCACCTGCCTCTGCCTCCTGAGTGCTGGGATTAAAGGCATGTGCCACCATGCCCAGCTAATGGACATATTAAAAACACATTTGTAATTAAATGTTCAAAGTGATGTTTCTAAATGGGAAAATAACCCTTTCAAAATCAGCACTTCACATATACACACATTGTATGTTACAGAAATTACAGAGGAAAAGAGATGTCCAACCCTGCACGTGCAGTAATTTACATGGCTGGATCACGACACTTAAGTCACAACTAAGAGGACTTGAAACCCTGCAACCATTTCCAACTAAACTCCTTCCTCCATCCTTGTGTCTTTCATCGGGGCTCCAACAACCACCCCCAAGTCAATATTCAGCTAATGAACAACAGTTGTAGATTCTGTGAGCTTTCTTATTTGATAAAAAAAAAAACTCACAAAAGCATGCCTTATATTTGTATGCCTCTTAGAAACAGAAGCAGGCGCACACCTAAGTCAGCCATGTGGTCAAAAGCAAACAAACAACTGCCACTCTTACACCCACAATGACTTGGAAGCCAAGAATACCTGTCATGTAGTTGGTATCTTTCCCGTACTTCTTCCAAAATGATTCTCTTTGGTCCCTCTCCTCCTATTAGGAAATTTAATTCTTGGTATTTCTGACAGAGTTCAGGTATTATACCACTAAGCAAATCAGTCCCTGAAATTATAAGATTGAATATTAGAAATATTAATGTTTAACATTAAAAAAAATACTCATCAGAGTGCCCATCGGTTCCCAAGTACCGCACTTGGAGACACAGGTTCTAGCACTTGGAGACACAGGTTCTAACATGCGCTGCTCCTGCCACATACTCAAATCATGAGCAATCCTGTTTCAACTTTGCAGCCTTTAAGCCATTCACTTGTTCATACAGCCTTCTTGGAAAAGTGCTATTTAATTAACATGGCTTCTCCAAAGCACACAGTTGATTACAAATTTAGGTCTCACTGAAGCTCTTTTTGTAGTTTTTAAAACCACCCCACCCTCTCATTATGGCCGAGTAAATGCAGAGACATGTATACCTAAGGTCCAAGGTCTCCAGCTATAAAAACCATCAGGTCTATGATTCCACTTCCTGCGACAGGAAAGGGCTAAGCAACAATCTAACTACTTCCTTCATTTCGTTCTGAAGGCAGGTGATACAGAGAATTTCACAAGAAATACCAGTAAATGAAGGTGACAGGGCCTTGACTGTAAGGTTACTACATCTTGATTTTTTTTTTTTAAGAAAATGGTTTTCAAAAACAAGAAGAACAAAAAAAATTTAAAAAAAATGGTTTTCATACAACATGCAAATATAATCTCAGGGGACATAAAGTAATGGAGTAAGTCAAACCCTGCTGCTTTAAAGAGTAGAGTAGCTATTCAAAGCCACAGCAGTGCTGACACTACTGGGGAATTTAGTTAATTAACAATTACGAACCATACACTCAAAAGTAAACATGAAATAATCTACTGAGCTGGGTTTATTCCATTAAACACACACACACACACACACACACACACACACACACACACACACATACATTTGCATATGAACACAAATGACATTTTCCCCCCATCAATCTTCCTCACCATAGGCACACCAATTATAAGACATGGTGGGAGAACACTGGGTCATCTGGATTTTCGGTTTTTTATAGATCATACACCCACACCTTCTTTCATTTTCTGTGGAAAGTGTGGACAATGACAAATTCCCTAGAGCTTTACATTCAGTGTTCTTTACCTAGCTACAAAGAACAACTGGATGCTGGGTGTGGTTTTAGGTCATTGCCCAACCACACTACCCAGCAAACGCTTGGGCCACTCCTAAGCCTCGGTTTTTATTCTCAGGATGGCCATTCCCTAATTCTTTGAAGAGATCATTAGGAATCCAAAGAAGTACATTTCACAAATTCTGTCTACGCTCCAGATGAAGGAGATTCCTTTACTCTTTATGTTGAGATATTGAACATACAGACAAAAACACCTGTTCTGTGGATATGACTTCTTTTGGAACATTTTCTGCTCTAAAATTCTGACAAGATAAACCGTAATAAAATCATTTCTTCCAAGGAGTCTTTCCTTAATAAGAAACCTAGCTTTGGCTATTGTCAGCTTCTAAAGTGGCCTAGGTCTCTGCAAGCTGCTCAGAATTTTGCCACTTTGTGCAGTCACTAATGGATTTTCAAAATGATCACATACACCAAAAACATTCAGACATATGTTTTCTGAATGACGGAAGGCTTGCCATTGGCTGGATAACCAGGACATGACTTAGTGCCACTTAATACTTGGCTTCCTAAATTTTGCCCCTTCTCCTCCTTTAAAGGAAAACATCAAGTGTCCACTCTTCATACAAAAAAATGAAGCAATCATCATAGCTACATTTACTGAACTCTTAGTTCATTTACAATCTACTTCAAATGGTCATTTAATCATGACAAAAACCTTATACGAAATGAAGCCAGTCAATGTGTTATATATTCTAGTAATACAGCAGGTTTTCTCTCCTCACTATAAAACACAAAACCAACAAGCTTACTGAGGTAAGATTCTAAAAAAGACTCTAACACAAAACACAACACACAAAATGACTGCCAATCACATTCACATAAACCAGAAAAAAAACCACCTCTGAATCAAATTGACTTCACTCAGCCCTCACCATGTTCTAAGGAATGTTCAGATCTGTTCTAGGATACCAATGGCCAGACTGAGGGTAGGGACACAGGGAGACCTTAACTCAAGAGCTGAACTCGTTTGTGATATGTTACTTACTGTGTAACCTTGGGCGAGTTACTTACCCTCTCTGAGACTGTTTCTTTGTCTGTTACATGCTGGTAACATCTACCCTACAGTTGTTGGGGCAAGTGTACTGTACCATGCACAGGCTTTAGCAACTGCAGAATACAAATGTTAAATTGTCATTACCACTACAGCAAGTATCTGTGGGTGCCTGCACCCACAGAGAACAGTGGGAAGCCCCAACTACATGGAAGGAAGAAGGCTCAGAAGCCAGCCTTTTCTCCATAAAAGCCAGGCAAGGAGAACATAGCTTTATCCTCTTAATCTACATCAATGGGCCTTGAACATCTGATCCACTGAACATCTCCCAAGGGAATGACCCTATTAAGAAGGAATAGACCATTAATAGAACTAGTCACATTTGGGCCATAGGTGCGGCCATTTCTCCTCATGTTACATTTGTAGGGTCGGTCCCTGGCCTATGGAGAAGGTTCAGTAGATTATCTGTTGAGTTACTAAGCTGAAAACAGGAAAGGGCCGGGCAGTGGTGGCACGTGCCTTTAATCCCAGCACTCGGGAGGCAGAGGCAGGTGGAGTCTTTTAGGTTTGAGGCCAGCCTGGTCTATAGAGTGAGTTCCAGGACAGCCAGGGCTACATAGAGAAACCCTGCCTCGGGAAAGTGAAGAAAGAAAAAGGGAAAGAGGGAGGGAGGGAGGGAAGGAGGGAAGGAAGGAGAGACAGACAGACAGACAGAGACAGAGACAGAGAGGCAGGCAGGCAAAAGAAGCAAAGGACAGGCCCTACCTCAGGCTAGCTCTGGCAGCTGAAACACATAAGGAGCACGATTCCTCTCTGAGTCAATGTGCTAATCTTCAGTCACACACACCATCATTCTTTCTCATTTATCTCACCAAAGTAAGCTATTTAATTAAAAAATAAGTTGGGAAAACTTTTAAGATTATAATAAATGCACCACCAATATCCCAGCAGGGGTTTTGCATATAGAATTCCATCCATATCGTCTTGATTAAATAAGAAGACATGATTTCCTTCAGCCCAGAAAATGCAACTGAAGTTCAAGTTTTCTAACCAACCTCCACTTACATACTTACAACTTCCACTTATACTGGCCACTGCCAACTCCTGAATGTGCCGCCACATGGCACAGCAGAGCCTGCTGGCATTTCTGCACAAATTCATAGGATGCCCATTTTCCTTATGACTGTATTGAATAATTTAATTAAATAATGCATAAACTGACAAGTTTCTATGAAAGCTAAATAACTTGAAAAGCCAATAAATGAGTGTGTGTGTGTGTGTGTTGGGGGGTGGGGGAAGTCCTTGTCAAATGAGAGGTGATCTAAACTGGAGTAAAACTGGAAGCAAGTTAAAAATCCAGCACATTGCTTCCAACACTTTAGCCCCACTCCCACCCTTTTAAAGGAAACCCAGAGTGACAATGGTTTRCTCTGTGAAGGTGACCCTGCAATATGACACAAGCAGTCAGTGAGCTAACCCTCAAGTGCTATGGCTTTAAACCAAGCTCTCTACAACTCAGCATGCGCTCAAATGTTTAAAAGTCAAATAGTTAAGGGGAGTGTGTAGTATTTGTTACTGCCCCCCTCGACTTCACATGATATTTCTGATTATTGGGCAGCTTTTCAACTAACATCCAGGAGACCATTTCTATATTAATAAGGTTGTTTCAAATGTGTAATAAAGAGAAATGCTACAATGGAAAACCATTAGGGCCACAGAAACTTAAAAGCCAGCAAGGAGAACAAAATACTCTTGAGGGATAAAGACAGACTGGGGTGGAGTGTAGCGTAGGCAAAGATCTTTTTAAGAGCTGTCTCTGAACCTTCACAAAGTTCCTGTTCTGACCCAAACGGAAAAAAAAAAAAGGACAGCTATTGAGTAACCTGTCCTAGATCAGTGATAAGCCAGGTTTTGACTGTGAGCCACCTATTCCTTTCTTTAGTCACTTGATTGCTGATATTAATGCCTTGCATAAGACTAGATAAAACCATCAAGCCACAGGACAGCAATGGTCCCAAAAGTTCCAATGATTCTGAACATCATGTACAGGTAGGTGCAAGAAAGACAAGAAGTCATCCATGAAAATAGTCATTAAGGCCATCTCTGAATGAAACCGTCACAGATGCGCTAGGTGAGCTTTGCAAACACCTGCAATAAGAAGCCATTACTTCTTCGATCTAAAAAGAAAAAGCCACACAGCACATTCTTACCTGCACAGTGATCTCTTAATTTTTACAAATATCTGATTGGAGGACATCTGGTCAATGCCTTTCTTTTGTTCCGTAATCATTACAACATCAAAAGTTGGGCAGCATTTATAGCCACTCTATCCATTTCTCTTCTTAGATGTATAAACTGATTATCTGACCTTCCCTTGCAAGAGTTACCAGTCAGTATAAAGCCACCATACAGAATGAAAAGACAAGCAATCATCACATACAAGTATTGAACAGTTTCCGACAAGAAATTTAAAAAAAAGCTGTCAATGCAAATAGAGCTACTATGTCATTACCTTTTCTGTAAACAAGTCTGCTGACAACAACAACAGTTATTACACTATCATGCCTCCTAAATGGTTCTGGAGTGAAGTCAGTAGGATCTACAGCGTTAGGAATGACGGACACTATTTCAGGATTCAGTGCTGCTCTGAGTACAGTGTTCTCCTTACTAGTGTAAGAGACACAAATGATGTGGTTTGTGTCACAAAGAGACACAGTTAGAAGCTTGTTTGTAAGCACCGAGCTGACATCAGCAAATCCAAAAAGGGAATGGTCTGTGAAGACTGTCTGAAGCCCCATTGTCTTGGCGTGGAAGAGAGCATCATGGGCCATGGCAGAGAAAGAACTGTGGGAATGGATTATCGTAATTCTCTCCCGAACAAATATGTACCTGAGCAATGGCAGACTGTGAAAGAGAGTCGTGGCTGTAGATTGGTTGTACATGACTCTCAGAGGCAAATAGTAAACTTTGAGGCCATTGGTGAGGTAACGGATGCCCTTTCGGTTTCCATAAGCATGGGTGACAGTTATGACCTTGTGCCCCCTCTCAATGAGGCACTGAGAGAGCTGGTAAATGTGGCTTTCCACACCTCCCATGTTTGGGTAGAAAAAGTCAGACACCATGCATATATTATGGGTGCAGGTCCTATCGTTGGAAAGATTTTCAGAGCTACCCCGGGAAGGCGACCCTGAAGGAGGATGGCTTTGCCCACCCCCTCTCCTATTGGCCATGCTGAGGTGGTTCAGGCATCAGTTCTCAGAGCAAGCCCGTTAAGAAATGTGTCTTCTGTCACCTGAAAGAGAAAAGCAGGACATCAGCTTAAAACCTAATCTCCTTTCACATCTCAAATCCTGTTAGAAAGAGTTTTTAATGTTAAGGCATATTTTTAAAGCTTTTCACTTTGAAATAAAAGCAGAGCACACTATAAACTTATTCATTTGACAACATTTATTTGCTTAGCATGGTGATGCCACAGGACAAAAAAAGTGATATTCTGCAATGTGTTAATTGAGCTGGGAAATTGGTACATTTCAAATGTTATATCATAGTACATAATGGTTTGCTACAAAACCAATTCTTTTGAATAACTAAATATATATTTCCCTGCTTCTCTTATCACTTTTATCAGCTTATTAAGCCTTATTACCTATTAAATAACTATATATTCGATGCTACACAGAGTTTTCTATATGTGACCATAGTCTAGTTGACAGACCTAAACAAGGTATCAATTCTATAGTATAAATGCAAAGTCTAAAAGCGTAAAGACGTTAGAGAGAACACAATGTGCTAGGCTATTAGTGACCATCTCTTCCCACATAGTTTTTAAGCCAAGTTTTAGCTTACAGCTCATGCTGACCTTGAACTCAACACTCCTGGCCTCTGTGTCCTGAGGGCTGGGAATACAGGCCTGCATCACCACACCTAGGAATCTTCCTTGCATTTGAACCTTGTAAGCCACAGGACATGGTAAAAGGGACATGCAAATCTTTGACCTCGGCCTATGGCTTTTACTTCTAGAGTTATCACATAAGTCATGCTGCTACTGGGCTAGGACAACATGGGGGAGACAATGAGAGAAAAAGGGCTTACCAGCTACATGGAGACAGGGACCCAGCCACCTGTACATTCTTACCTGTGCCCAATTTCTTTTTCTTTTCTTTTTTTTTTTTTTTTTTTTTTTTTTTTTTTTTTTTTTTTTGGTTTTTGTTTGTTTGTTTGTTTTTTGGATTTGTTTTTTTTTTTTTTGGATTTGTTTTTTTTTTTCGAGACAGGGTTTCTCTGTRTAGCCYTGGCTATCCTGTAACTCACTCTGTAGACCAGGCTGGCCTCAGAACTCAGAAATCCACCTGCCTCTGCCTCCCAAAGTGCTGGGATTACAGACATGCACCACCACCGCCCGGCTTGTGCCCAATTTCTAACCAGACCACGAGCTAAATGCAGCCTTCTACAGAAACCCCTGAAAAGACTCATAAAAGAACCACTAGCTAAGTCTAGCAGATTTCAGAGTCATGAAAAATAGCAAAAAGACTGTTGTTTTATAGCACTGCCTTTTGTTCTGAGTTGTGAGGCAGAAAAGGATACTAAAACAGACTAGGATGTGAATCTAATTATACTGGCACATTGTCTATTCTTATGAACAAATTTTTACAGGAACCTGGCTTGCCCATTCACTTATGTGAATGACTACTTCTGTGCTACAATGGCAGAGTAGCTTTGAAAGAGATCAGACCCACAGAGCCTAAAATATTTACCCTCTGGTTCTTCGCAGAAAAGTGTGCTGATTAAGGCTGCATGGCTTAGCTAGTGACCCAGTACATCCCATAAGGTTTTGCTGGTATTAGCTTTGTGGTTTCCATTAAAACATACCTGGAACTAGAACTTTCTTTTTAAGAACACCCTCTTCAAGTGTTATCTGGAGCTCATGGTGCAGATAATCTGGTTTCTCCTTCCTTATTCAAGGATAGTTATACTCAAACTGCTCCCTTCTCTTTTACAAACCCTTCTTTTAATTATGTAGGCCTTTCCCCTATGAGTGCCCTTTCAGTGAGACCTGAAAGGAAATGGAATGGGATATGGGCTCTATGTGTGGGCTCTTTCCCACATCTCAAGCTAGGATATGTTTCCTTTAGGAGTTCCCTAAAGCTCTGCTGATAGGAAGTGCTCATTCGATATTCCATTCTATAGATGCTGAGACTTTTAATGCCACAGCTTTGGAGATCTGGCAAAAATCCGCTTTAGTTGAGATCTACAAGGCTACAAAAAAAACTCAATGGAGAATTACTATCCTAAACTCTTTGAGTTTCAGGTCTCACCTGCAACCATATGTGTCCATTTTCTCCAACAAATTCATCTACATTTAAAATAGTCTCAGAAATACAGAGTGTAGGGGCAGGAAAGGAGCATGTGCTCAGGAGAGCGAGAACTGAGGGTCTAGGGCAGGTAAGACTGGGCTACATGGGAGCACCCTGACACATAAACTGGAAAAAGAAGGAGGGAAGATCAAAAACAACCAAGAAGGAAACAAATAATGAAACCGAGAAAATATGAAGTTTGCAAAAGGGGAAAGCAAAGCCTCAAGTGGCTAATGCTGTTCTACTGTGCTGTGTCATCGGAACCTGGACCTTTGGTCCTATTTAGTTTTAAGAAGTGAATGATAAGGAGAACAGAAATAACGAACCAAATGAAAGTATGTGAAAATGCATCACCGACCTCCAATGTTCTGAGTCTGCCTGCCATCAGGTTATTATATCTAAAATCTTTATTGTGTAAAAGCTCAACAGATTGCATACTCACTGAATCTTGGCTTCTATAAGTGAAGAGAGGCTGTAAAATCTGGTCAATTCTCTCTCGAGCCATACAWGCTAAGCGATCTGTACAACGTCCCTACCCAAGTCACGTAAATGGCAAAGTCAAGAAGTACTCAAAATTCTCAATCACGGCCAGTGAACTCCCTTATTAGTAGAAGTTCCCGAGGATCCTTAGAGGGGGGACTCGGACAAGGCTGAGAAATCAAGAGAAGTATACTTTAATCCAGTCCCAAGGCACTAGAGGCAGTTCTGTTGCGCTAGAGCCAAAGAGGGTCAGCCCGGGTTCATCAGCCACCACCCCAGGATTAGAAAAGATCTCGCCAGACCCAAAGGAAGTCGGAAAAACGTCCCAAGATTCCAGTCCCTCGCTCTACTAAACTCAGCCTAGGAACCAGCTCCAACCCTCAAGGCACCCTCAGACCCATTTGATTACGGAGACCCTCGGACCCGACTTCCGGGCCTCAGATAGAGTAGGCTTCACCTCCTCCACTGCCTGCCACACTCCTATGAGAAGGACACAAACCCGTGAAGAAGGGACCGAGAACGTTGGAAAGGACAGCCAAGAAGCGTACTTACCCTCGAGTCCCATGGCCGCCACTGTCCGGACCTCCCGCGGCTGTAAGGAGAATCCCGCCCCGCTGCTACAAAGCACCAATCAGAAGCGTCCGCGACCTGAGCGCCGCGCCCCCAGGGTAGCCAATCGCACAGAGGTTCTGAATTCACGTGGAAGAGAGACGCCCAGTCATCCCCAACTCTCTAGCGCGGGATTGTAGCGTCAGCGAGCGCAAAAGCACGTCTCCTAAGAGCTGCGGAAGGTCCCGGGCGTAGGTGCCCTGGTTGCCTAGTTACAGCGTCTCTTTTCAGGAAGCCTGCTCTCTCCCCGCCTCCTTCCGGTTAGAGAGCCGGAGGTGGGGCGGAGATGGGGAGAGGGCGGGGATAGGGAAAGGGCGTGTAGGGGGGCGGGGAAATCAGGGTCAAGGCGTTTTGTAGTCAATACCTTACTACAGCTAAACTAGTCACGTTGATTCTTCTTATTCTGGCAGGATTGCTAAATGCAATGCATAAAAGTACACGAATAAAGAAAAATCACAGTAAGTCAAAACTAAACTATGAACTTTGAATCTTAGATCTACATATCTGTGCATGTCCCAAAGATTGAAGACTTTCATTTTAAAAGTTCAGATTTTGTATTTTGTCTTACAACTCTACAGTCCCGGTGTGTGTGTGGCGGGGCGGGGGGAGGGGGGAAGGCGGAATCTTAGGTATAACCTGAAATGCTCCCGCTCAATCTGTTGAAGTTCTCAGCCAAACACTGTCTTGAGGTCTGGAGCCAGATTGAGTTTGGCCAAGAAGACAGAATCTATGCGATCTACTGTTTACAGTTGGTACTTGGAGTTTTCCCAGCATGGCCATTCCTGCATTTTCTAGAATAAATTGTTTTCTAAACAACAGCAACATCACCATGACTGGCATCCACTTGAAGCTTGTGCTAAAGTTAAGGATACTTTCTAAAACTTAAAAGAAAGTTGTAGCAGATTTGAATTGCAGTATTCTGCCTGATGACCTCAAAGCACGCCTTTAGAGCAAAGACTCTCAACCTCTGTGTCACGACGCCTTTGAGGAATCTTGTAAAGGAGGTATTTACAATATGATTCATAACCGTAGCAAAATTACAGTTATGAAGTACCAATGAAAATAATTTTATGGTTGGGAGTCATCACACCATGAGGAACTATATTAAAGGGCCACAGCTTTAGAAAGGTTAAGAACCACTGCTTTAGAGAACATTCTTGCAAGTCTCTAGAATTTGACTAAAATATTGGTGTGCAAGATGTTCTGATGATAAGGTATGAAGGCAGCCAATACCAGTTGTACTATCAAATGGTCTAAAAAGAAAAGATGTCTAATAAAGTAGACAGCATCTTCCCTTGAAATTTGGTTCTTTGCAAATTCATATGTAAATAAGCTTCCTTGGATAATTTTAGAGTGGGATGCATCACACATGTAGCAAAAGCTTGCTATCTATATGCAAAGTACACAAAGAGAAAATTTGGCAAGCGTACTGTTTCCAAGCCCAGATAAAATTGAAGCACATGAAACTGTCTATGAGAAAAGGAATTGCTAAGCACCATGAGAGAAACATGTGGGAAAAGGCTGGGAGCTTCAGAGACAAGAGTATTTCAATCTACGAACATTTATCAAACAAGAAGTAGGGGGTTGTCCATAAAAATCGATAGCAGATCATTTCAAGAAAAAAAAAGGTGAATAAATATACAGAGGCAGATGCTGACTCTTCAATAGATATTTGTGTGTAATTATACAAGAAAGAGATAGGGAAGAGATGTAGCCAGAATACTTGCATTGTTAGTAAGAATTAGAGCAAACTGCTCAAATGCTTAAGACAAATTGCTGAAGAAAATATACTTGATGCTGCTCCAGACTTCCAGCAAAGATGACATTTTTGAATCATTATTTTGTGACACACTTCCTTGTTCTGCTTCAAATCAAATAACTCAGATATAATATAAATGAGACAGGTATGTTTTCCTGTGTGTATTATTTTTTTAAGAACCAAAGAAATGCAGAATCAAAATTCCAAACTGTTAATCAAGACGAAAATCTACCAAGGTCCTGGGCATTAAAAGTGGAAGCAAAACATGGACCAGGATTTAGCTCCAGTAGAATAATGGATACTGGCAGCATCCATGTGTGGCTAGGGAAAGGAACTAGCTTTGTGAGAAAAGTTTACATTGGTGGCCTTCAATAAATGATCCATCGATTGATAACCCGTATTAAATCCCTCCCATATGGAATCTGGGGTTTGAGCATGTAGCTTGCTTCACAATAGATACCCTCAGCAAATAAGATGCAGCAAATGTATCCTGATGTTTATTGCACTGGGCCATGCTCTGTTGGAAACTTTCCTCTTGAAAGATATGACTATGAATGTGAAGAAGCCTAGGAAAGATGTTAGACTAACCCTAACCCTAACCCAACCCTAACCCTAACTCTAACCCTAACGCAACCCTAACCCTAACCCAACCCTAACCCTAACCCTAACACTAACCCAACCCTAACCCTAACCTAACCCTAACCCTAACACTAACCCAACCCTAACCCTAGCCCAACCCTAACCCTAACCCAACCCTAACCCTAACACTAACCCAACCCTAACCCTAACCCAACCCTAACCCTAACCCAACCCTAACCCTAACCTAACCCTAACCCTAACCCAATACTAACCCTAACCCAACCCTAACCCTAACACTAACCCAACCCTAACCCTAACCCAACCCTAACCCTAACACTAACCCAACCGTAACCCTAACCCAACCCTAACCCTAACCCAACCCTAACCCTAACCCTAACCCAACCCTAACCCTAACCCTAACCCAACCCTAACCCTAACCTTTACCTAATAATAATAACAATCACCACTGCCACCACCACCACCATCATCATCTTGAGAAAGTCATTTTCGACTGAAGATACAAAGTTTTAATGAAGTTTGTTACACAGCACACAGCAACAGATAACTTGCCTGACTCTCACCTCCCCACCCCACTTGATAATGGATATGAAAAACTTTATTGCAATAGTTGATGCCTGTCTAGAGACAGACCCTTACTAACGGAATTGAGCTGCTTACAAAGTGATCTTCGGTATGCCATTGTCACTGCTAGCGTGGTCTATACATACTCTCATGGAGGTGAGAGAAGCATGTGATAGCTCTCAGGGAAATTCCAAAATATTAGAATAGATGTAATATTAAGAAAGACAACACAGATGTGTAGCAAGGGAAATTGAATCCACTCCAAGTGCAATTAAAATAATAGATAAATATGGAAAAACTCAATATAAAAGTTTTTGAGAAAAGTATGTCAAAACAAACATCAACTGGTAGTAAATAACCAATTAGAAAATATGAACAAGTTACTAATTAAACATTTTTAAAACGTGGAGCTGGAGACGGATATAATTCAGCAATGCCGTGCCTAGCATGCCCAAGGATTTGGCTTCGATCCCCAGCATCACAAGCAAAACAAAACACTACACTTGATTATCTTGGTAAAGTTGAAGCTGCATACCATTAAAAAGAAAGTGAGCTAAAGCAATCCCTCCCTGAAGTTGCTGATGTCATTTTCTAGCAGAGTGAGAAATATAACAAATACAGAAAATTAGTATTTGGAAATGGAACCGTTACTGTGGGAAATCTGACCAAAGGTTGTTCTTGCACTTTTGAAAAGCCCTAGGATACTGTAAGCAGAGCCTAATGGGGCATTCTAGTGGGAGCTTGTAAGATCAGAGTCCTGAGACCCTGGAGGACTGGCTCAAAGGGTTTCAGAAGGAGACATCTTATCAAGAACTAATCTAGAGGGAATTCTAAGGCAGTACAGAAAGACATGGAAACTTACAGGGAAATGAGAAGGCAAAGGAACTTGAAGCCTTTCACCATCTGAGCACCGAGAGTCCCAGCACAGCCAGGTATGGTGGCACATGCCTTTAGATCCCAGGACTGGGGAGGTAAAGGCAAAAAGGATGTAGATCTCTGTGAGTTGGAGGCTAGCCTACATAGCAAATTCCAGACCAGTTAGAATGACACATTGAGACTGTAACAGACCTGGCAGAGATGAAAATATTCTGAAGAGACCCTTGTGTCTCTCAGGCGGACTATCAGACTGTTAAAATAATGGACCAAAAAATGTAAATTTCCCCAGAAATCTTAAGCTAAGAGAAGCAAAGAGAGTCAGCCAGAAGGTTAAATTGTTTCCCAGAAAGTGATTTCACATTGTTCTGGTAAGCTTATCAGACCACTTTACAGGACAAGACTGGAATCCAGATAATGGTGAGTAAACAAGAACAGACTTTGACTAGGCCTTCTTAGATGTGCACATCCTGGGCCCTCTATTTAAACTTGGGTCTCACCTCACGACCCAGAAGATGAAGACTGGCCTGAGGTGTTTGCTAACCTCTTTGCCTCTCTTCCTTGGTGTGGCCACATTGAATACATATCCTTTTTTTTTTTTTTAACTTTCCACATTTTAGTTATTGTTTTTCAAGATAGAGTTTCTTTCTGTGTAGCCCTGATTGACCTAGAACTCACTTTGTAGACCAGGCTGCCCTTGAACTCACAGAGATCTGCCTGCCTCTTCCTCCTGAGTACTGCGGCTACAGACAAGCACCAACACACCCAGCTAATTTTCCACTTTTTATTTGGTCCTTTTAATTGGCATATTGAGGACAGGTGTCCAGGCCTGACTTGGGTATAGGTTATGACCCTCAAGTTTGACTGTCTCTAAGATTAAAAGAAAATTGTAGTGCAATTAACTTATGATGTGAAGAGTACTGACACAGAGATAATATTCCTCTCCTATATGGATATTATGTGTTAAAATAGCAAAAGAAAATTCAAGCTTAAAAACTGCATGTATATGACCTAGAGGGGAGCCCTATTCCTTTTCTGGGACTTTGAAGTAAGGCTACTCATCTTTACAGTAAAGATGAAGTTCTTCATTCCTGTCATCTGCAGTTCACCTTGTCATTGTAATCCTGACCCAGGTCATTTGGGAGATGCCCTGAGATCTCTTTTGGGTTCCTTAGCAACCCTTTGAAATTCTTAGCTTCAAAACCACCCAAATCCTATATGTGACTGTTAATAAAGAATAGACAATGACTTTCTCAGAGAAGCCCACACCCATGCTCTCGGGTGTGTCGTAATTCTTCTCACGCATTTCTTTCCTTCTTTTAACCCTAATGCGGAAAATCTATATCGAAATGGAAACTCCAGCTCTATCTCATGCCTTTTCACCTGGAAATTGTATTCTGTTTCATAGTTAAGGAACCTGTTTGAACTGAACCAAGGATTAGGGGAAACTCCTCAGGCTGCTTTTGGTGACAGCACAGAGCTATGTCTCTGTCATGTCACCTAATGCAGAAAAATCATGTTATGTTTTGGATAAAGAGTTTAGCTGTGTTCTGCCCATATTCAGAGAACTCTAGTAAGGTTGAATTCAAAAGTAATGAACTAAATTCTTTGGTAGAGGGGAGCTCAAGGTGGGATAAGGCTAATACTGTGGTGTGTTCACTGCTCCCTACTCTGGATAACCAGATCCACAGTGAAAGAAAGCATCAAGCAGATTAAAAATGTACAAAGACACACAATTTAAAAAGGAGAGTTGGTATTTTACGGACAAGGAAATGCTGAGAAAATAACTGTAATTGTTAAAGACATACATGGTATTAAAAAAGAAACCTGCTCTTCACTGGGACAACAGAAAAGATATCTGAGGGCAAAACACTACCCACGGAAGACTTCATCTTATGAAAACCCAAATTCATTTAAAAAGAGAATCTAAAGCAGTGGTTCCTAATTTGTGGATCGTGACCCCTTGGGAAGTTGAAGGATCCTTTCACGGGGGTCACATATCAGATATCCTGCATGTCAGATATTCACATTATGGTTCCTAACAGTAGCAAAATTATAGATATGAAGTAGCAATAAAAATAATTTTATGGCTGGTGTTTCCACATTGTGAGGAACTATATTAAAGGTCACAGCATTGGGAAGGTTGAGAACCACTGGTCTACAGCGAGAATGCCACTGAGGAAGTTCCCTTGTCCAAAACAAGCATCTAGGGAAGAGGTTTCCCAGGGTAGGCACGGAGAGGCTACTGCAAACTGGGATCCAGGGGGCCAGGCTCTATGTCAAGCTGGCAGCAGGTCTTGGTAGCATCATCATCCAAATGATGCTGGTTTTCTGGGCAGGAAAGATGCATACATATGTGCAGGTAAAACCCTCATAAAATAAAATCTAAAAATCCATTTTAGACAAATGAATGAGCAGATAATTGATTCACTCGTCAGGGGAGCTTCACCAAATACCCTGGAAGGATGTGGAGCAGGAGGAAGTACATGAAAATGCCAAGGTAGGGAACTGAGTGCCAAGCGCGCTTACAAAACCTACCAGCTTGAGAGCCCTCTCAGAGGTTTGATTTGAAAAATAACACTATAGGGGTTGTGAACACAGCACTGCGGCCACAGAGAGCAGTACAAGCATGCAGCAGGAGAAGAGTAACTGAGTCCGTAGCAGGAAGTATCAAGAGCAAGGACAGTAACAACCGAGTGGGACTACTTCTGAAATCCAGGGGGGAAACCTAGGTAAACAATCTGGATTCCTTACTTTCAGCTGCTGTTAATCCCAATGGGCAAGAATAAGACCCCTACTCTATTTTTGAGCCAAATTTGAAGCAACGCGTTATTCATTGTTGGAAAGGACAATGGACACTGGCCAGGTCCATACCTGGGATTCCCAGAGAATCATGGCGAATCACATCCATCGGGTACTTATAAAGGTAAAGATCACAAGGCTATGTATTTCCCACCTCAGTCCAGTCAGGGGAAAGCATACATTCGGACATCCTTCCTATCTCCACACCTGCCACCTTTGTGTGATCAACCTCATCCTGTGCAGTTGGGGCAACCAACCTTGTTTACTGAGGGGAAACACTTGTCTTTTAATCCTACATGAACAGCCCCCAGCATTCCAGGAAGTTGTCTGTCCTTGGGCAAGTGGGACCTATAGGTTAGAGGCATTTTTGTTTTATAGATTCCTTAAGCACAGGAATTTAAATTTAAAGCAAAACTTTAGCCCTCACATTGTCTGTTTTCAGTTGACTCTAAAAACCACTAGTTTTGGAGGCCATACAGCCCAGTATGTTATTATTCCCTGACTAGCTCTGCTGTAGATGAAGCTCTGACCTGTGCATCTTGATGGTGACAGTTGCCTAGGGCACTTCTCAGGGATTCTGTTCTACCTTCCAATTAGTTCCTTGGGCTTGTGCTAAAGTCAGATGTGTGTGACCTTTTGATACAGAGCAGGTGTGTGAAAACTCCACCCACAGATCCTGCTAACATCATGGATTTGCTAATACTGTCGTTTTGTGAGCAAGGGTCCCATGAAAAACTCGAAAGATTAATTATATATTCATAGAGCATCGAATGTGTCCCCTCTGACCACCTTTGTACCTACTTCTTTATCCCATAAATATCCCTGAGCTCTCTCCTCTGGAAGACAGGTTTAAGATTTAGGTCTCATACTTCCACATTTCTCTGCCACTTTGTGGATACACTCTCTTCTTGCAAAATTCTTTGTTTTGGGGACCAGCAGATGTTTTATGGAACTGCTCCAGCAATAGTCCCACAGCTAGGTTAAAAAAGGGGGAGGGAGACCAGAAATAAAGCCAAAAAGTATTGGAAGTTCCAATCTACAGGCTGCAGACAACTTAAACAAACAAAGAAAGAATCCAGGAACTGCTTAGCAAATTTAAAGAGGAAAGGCAGGGAATTAGGCCAGGATCCAACAATACCATCATGGGGTTATATTTCTTTATCATTATCTTTTTCTGTTCCAGGGTGGTCTGACCTTAGAGATTTGGGTCACATCCTCTGATCAGGAAATTCTCCAATCCTAAAAGGGTCATGGAAAAGTTGAAGGACAGATATAAACACAAGTATTTACACAATTCTGTGGTAACTGCCATCATAGAATCTGTGTGGGGTTGTCTCCCTGTCATTATGCGCAGTGCTGAGATCAAGTTGTTGTTTCGTAAGTAATACTGCTATTTATTTCCCTCCAATGAGCCAAAATTTCAGCAAAGTCTATGCCACAAATGAACTCTATGTGTGGGTACTTCTCTGTATGGACAGAGAAGAAAAAAGAAGAATAAGAAAACAAACAAACAAACAAACAAAAAAACCCGGCCGTGTGCTCCCTTCAGAGGCAGCTATGGAAACAGAAGAATGATGCTACTACCTGAGTTGACATTCAGATGAGACTGAATGGTGAACACTCTTAGAAACACTGGAAGGAAGGGGCACAGGCTTTCGGAGGAACCCATAAACACTCAAAGACTTGAAGAACAAGAGGCTGGAGAAAGGGTCAGCTATTAAGAGCACTGAGTGTCCCCCCCCCCCCCAGAGGACCTGGGTTTGATTCCCACCACGAACCTGGTGGCTCACAATCATATGTAACTCCAATGTCAGGGGATCTGGCACCCTCTTTTGGCCTCCAAGGGCACAACATGTACATAGTGCACAAGCATACATGCAAGCAATGCACACACACACACACACACACACACACACACACCACACCACACCACATGCATGCACACATGCATGCATGAATGCTTACACAGGTTTTTTTTTTTCAAATCCCAGGTGGTAGGGAGATGGTAACATTGTTAGGCTCCTCTCCATAAAAGGAGGGTGGTCAGGTTCGATATATTCAGTTTATTCACACACCACAGAGTGATCCCCAAAACTTCTGTTACCCTTGTTTAGAATGGTATACCCTCTTGGAGATCTCCTTGGCTTCCCCAAACCAACTTCTTAGTTTTAGTCTATTTATGTATTCCTTGAACCGCCCACTTCTAGATTCCCTTTGGTCTTACAAATATTTCCCATTAGCATGAAATGTGCAGGAAGAGTAGAGTAAATAACACTGACTTCTGTGTGTTGCATAACAGTGTTTATTTCCTTTAAATACATTTAAATATAAAACATCAGGCAGTGGTTCAGTAAACGTAAAAAGTACAAGCTGAATGGGAATCGCATCAGTGCTGATCATACAAATGAAACTCCGCATAAGAAAGAGGCAGAATAACTCATAAGCATTGCACTTGGACTTTGCCAGTCTGAGGAATCAATCACGTGGCACCCACTACTGTGTTTCAGGCAACCCTTTTCTCGTTTATCAACACTAGAGGCTGTTCAGACCACTTCCTTTCTGAGTGCGGATGCGTAGTGGCATCTGAAGCTACAAGTCCTTTGTCAGTGAACTGGGGAAACGCCCAGCTGCTATTGCATGGAAATGTGGCTTTATCATGGTGCTAGATAAAAATCAATTTTTCTAACACCTGGTGGGGGGTGGCCATCGGTGACAGCAACTTGACAAAGCAGCCTGCTGTTTAAAATGACAGGGATGGGGAACTTGGGAGGAAGCTGAATCAAGGATTCTCTTGGCTGTGGAGCCCCTGGGCCCTTGTCTCCTTTGGAAAGCGCCAGTGCTTTCCACAGGCTGGCTTTCTACTTGCACATGTTCTGGTGTGAAAAGGACATCTGTCCTCACAGCTGTCGCAAAAGAAAGTGAAGATGAGACTTTAGAAGCAAGGATCAACTTCAAATACGGCATTCAGTTCCGATTTCATTTCATTGTTCTCAAAGAAAAATGTCCAGACATGTACTTGAAGTAACAATGTAATAATATTCTACGTGGGCACCTTACTGGCTGCAGGTTCAGCCTTCACAAAGATGTCGATACCACCTCCTGTGAAGTTCGAGGGCACAGCAGAAGAGGGGCTGGGGAAAAGTAAGAATCAGAAAACAGAGAGAAGGGCAGGGAAACACCATCTTCTAGGCATGAGGCAGACTTTGCAAGCATGGACTCACACAGCTGTGATGACTGCCCTAGGCTTACCCAAGGACAAACTTCTCAACAGTTAATTATGCATTTGGGGCGACTCATTGGGGGTGGGGGCAATGAGCTGTAAGCTACTGGTAGAATCTGGGAGGCGAGGGAGTCACTTTCTTCAGTTGTGGTCCTATTGGTGGGTGAGAACAAGCTCTGAGAGATAGTTCCAAACCTGTGCTCACACAAATGGCCCCGGCTGCATTTACCAGGTCACAAAACAATGGGAAAGATGAGTAAGGAGGAAATGAGTTGACAGAAATAGGCTAGAGTTGATAGTGTAGGAGCAAAGGTAATTAGAATGCATTTTCTATGTGTATGAAATTGTCAAAGGACAAATTTAATTAATTTTTTTAAGATCTCAGTGGTTAGTAGGTTTTGAAATTGATCAAAACCCAATCAATGGCCTCTAAAGGTTATAGTCATCCTTAAGTTTCTTGCCTACACACACACACACACACACACACACACACACACACACAGAGAGAGAGAGAGAGAGAGAGAGAGAGAGAGAGAAAGAGAGAGAGCTGAGATAGTATTGATTACTCTGCTTTGATGCAATGAGACCAGTATCTGTCATCCCCTCTGCCAAAGCCAGAGCGCTCTTGCCACCATGATAGACTGTCTTCCCCCAACCCCCAACTGTGAGACAAACAACTCTTTCCTTCCACAAGTTGATTCTGTTGGGCGTTTTGTCAGCAACAAGAAGGTAGCTGACACATCCTCCTATCTTATAAAGGGGCCCGA
>BDUI01001926.1:97521-109512 GCA_002335545.1 Apodemus speciosus
AGAGAGGAGAGAGGAGAGAGGAGAGAGAGAGAGAGAGAGAGAGAGAGAGAGAGAGAGAGAGAGAGAGAGACCAGATGCCTACAAATATCAGAAGTGTCAAATTCCCTATAGCTGGAGTTAGGGCAGTACTGATCTGCTTGATGTGGGTGCTGAGAACCCAGTTCGGGTCCTCTGCAAGAGCAGTACCTGCTTATAACAGGTGAGCTTTCTCCAGCCCCACTCTCATCATTTCGTACATTAGATTTTGACCCTCAATGCTGTGTGTAGCCTCCCTACAGGTTTGAGGGGGAGCTGCCTTCAGCTTCTCAAAGATAGAACTGCAGACTATGCTATCCTAAGAGTGTGTTGAAAACCTTTTGTAGCTCGCACCTTTAACACTGACCCCTGGGGCTGGTATCACTATCTGATAAGGAAAGAGTATACAGCTTACCCATGCACCTACCTTTTAGGGTTTCAGTATCATAGAACGTTGCCGCAAATCTGGTGGAGCGATGGGATGTTGAGCGCGAGTCCATGCTGGCAAGACCTTTGAGCTTCAACCGGCATCGCCACAGCTTCCAGTCCTCAGAGTGCGCGATTTGCAGTAACTCCTCTAAACTAGAAGCCGCTCGGATCTGTTGTTCAGATCGTTCCAGCACGGACTGGGATGATCGCTCAAAAGAGAAATCCTAATTGAGAGTGAGTTACAAAGATACCTTGATAACTGACCATCTGAAAAGAAACTAGTTAAGGTTATTCCRATGTGGACCCGTGTCTGGGGAAAAGAAATGTCTAATGGTGGACTTTGAAATGATGGATCTACTTCCTTACTTCCAGAGCCTCTACACATTGTCTTATTTAAGAAAAAAAAAAGATGCATTATATAAAGTAAAGTCTTTGTGGTGTTAGTCACGTGAACCCAAAATACAATGAACAAGGTCTTTAGAAGCCAGGAGCAAACAAAGACACAGCAAGGCCATGTGAAGATGGAGGTGAAGAGCAAGTGATGAAGCCACAGCTCAGGGATTGCCTACAAGCCACCAGAAGCAGATGTGCCAATGCTTCATGCCAAGAGAGTTGGACACTTCGATTTGGGGGATTTTGTTGTTCCAAGCAACCAAATTTATTGTGCTTTGCTACTGCAGCCACAGAAGAGCAGTAGAGATTCTTCTAGTATACTAATTTTGTGACAAGAGCCACCGATCTTCTAGTTTATGCCGAAGTCTATTTCTCTATAGTTGTGTGTGATTTGCAATGGCTAATACAGTGCAACTAGACTAGATGGGTATATTTGTGGGGGGTTCCAAGTCAAGAAAAGATTTTTGATATGTAACTTCTTGTTCAAAAGTAGGGGTTTGGTTATCTGAAATAATGATACATACATACAATTATATACTATGTCATCAAAACTATCAAAACCAATGGAGCCCATTTCCTAGTGGAGTCCTCCCAACCCCCATCCCAAGCACTGGGGATCCCAAGTCTTTGGGCCTTGTGCATGCTGGGAAGGTACTTTTATATCTCTCAGGTTCTGAAGCTGAGTTCTTGATTGCCTCTTTCCTAGGCTCACATCTGTCAGTCCTGCAGCTTTAACTTGATGGGTCCATAGTTTATCAGCATTTTCCACTTAGATTGTTTTACATGTTTGTTTACCCATGAACTAAAAATGTCTCAAAATACATATCTTCAAGGTTATGCCTTTTGTTGTTGTTGCTGTTGTTTTGAGGCAAGTTCTTATTTGGTATCAAAGTTTGATCTGGAAAGTGTGATCCTCCTGTCTTTGCTTTTAGAATCCTGATCTCTCRGGCTTGTGTAACCATGCCTGGCTAAAGCCACTTTAGCCATTTTACCTACTCCCAGATGGGAGTATACACATGCATGTATGTACATTTTTACCTGAGGTAGGAGAGTATTAAATATATTTGTAAGCTGAAGGAAAGGTGTTAGTTGGACCCAGTATGAAGAGATTAAAAAGACCACCCTCTGGATCAGGTGAGGCACAGGGAGCCATGTGGCTCTAGAGAGGAAGATTGCCTCAGAAGCTCAGGGAGATTATCTTGGTTTCTCACATTCCTCTGCAGTTGGAAACACGGAAGGTTTTTGTCAAGGGAGAGAAGGAAGCTTAAAGAACACAACTGGGGTGTGTGAGCAGAGTGCTGAACTTGAGTAGCACGGCCCAGCTTCTTTAGTTGAGAACCCTGTAGACAAAACTGAACACTTGCTCATTTCCATAACAACCCTTACATGTAATGATCCTAATATGCCAATGGCCTCTCTTTGCCTGACCATTCACCTCCTCTTTCTAGTTCTATGGGAAAGCTCCCTCACACAGATTCAATCTTCAAGATAAAGGGGTTTGACAGCATTGCTTCAGTAAGCTAGTAAGGAAGACTAACAGATACTTTAAAAAGAGATTATTAAGTTGAGCTCAATGTGTGTGTGTGTGTGCACATGTGCACGCAGATGCACGCTTATGTGTATAACAGTAATTGTAGAAGAAGAGATCAGAATTTAAGGAGTAGGGGGGAGTCAGAAGGAATTGGATGGGGAAAGGGAGAGGTGAACATAATAGATGTACAAGTATTCATGTATGAACCCCTCTAAAATTTTAGATTAAAATTATTAAATTGTACTTTAATGAATGAATTTTCATTTATGGAGTTAAAATTTCATCCGATACCATCCTTGGATAAGGCTGATATATGTCTTCGTACTTCTTACAGGTCTCAACTCAATTTCAGGTTCTTTAAAAAAAAAATCCTATGCTAAAAACCTTAGGATGAGGTAGTAATCCTGCAGACTGAATTAAAATATTGAATGAAGTGAAGACTAAATAGCTCCTATGACCGGTTTCTTTGGAAAACCACAACATTGACTTTCGTACTCAAAGCTATTGAAAGCCTTCTTAGTCTGCTAACTGAAAATCTAGCTTGAAACAACTGCGAAATTGGAAACAGTCACTTTTTAATTCTAAATGGAAACAGTAATGACTCAAAAAAAAAGCAGGTAATTTATCCAGGGCATCCATTTGGGAAGGGCTGAAAATGATTCTCTTTCCAATCAGCATCCTACACTGGTGGATATTTGTGTAATCAACTTTATATTATCCGCCTGTGTAGGCGAAGACTCAACATCAAAGTGTGACTATCATCCCAAACACACACTTAAACCTTTGATTGCAGTGGTTTCCTTTGCTGAACTTTTGCCAAATGAGTTGCTCTTTATTTCTTCCAGTTCTCTGATACAAGTGCTAATCAAATCTAAACTGATTAAAATCAGCCAGCAAGATGAGAGGACCAGAGACAGCATTGCCAGGGCTCTGCTTCTTAGAGTGGCAGCCCGGGTTCTGTAATTAGTTCAAGACTGTTAGAGATTCTCTTCCTAAATAACAAATCATTCTCTAATGGTTTTTAGCTCCAACAGTCAGTTTTTAAAACACAGGGTTGAAGGTCTCCGCAATACTACTTTGTCATCATATAAATATTAGTATACACAGAGCAAAGCTGGTCCTAGAGACCTAGGTGGCCTGTTACATTCCTAACAGGCCACTAAGAAATGGCCACACTGTTGCTTGCTTTATTACCTCTTGGGAAGGATTTGGAGCAGAGGTTCCTAGTCTTGCTTTCACCTTGAATGCATGTGGGGAAAAGCTTCAAAAAATACTGATGAATTGACCTTATCATCAGTCCTATTTTACAGGTTTGGACCACAATTTCAAAAGGAAATTATAAAAAAAAAAAAAGCCCCTGACACAACCTGGAAGGCCAGGACCCAGAGGCTGGACAGTCCAGAGGCCTAGGATAAAAAAATGCTATACTCATAGATTAATCCCTAGCCTAATTGTCATCAGAGAGGCTTCTCCCAGCAATTGATAGAAACAGATGCAGAGACTACAGGACGCTGTTCCAGAGTCACAGTCGCCTGCGCCAAGCCAGGCAGACAAAGCCTGACTGGTCCAAGCCACACCTGAATGTGGCCGGAAGGGGCGCGGCCAGGAAGGATGGAGACTTGGAGCAGGGCTCTACCCGGGCACGCCTAATTTCACCTCACCGAATAGACGTGGGAGAGTATCCTATGAGCGGGCACACAGGCGTCCGGACGCCTGTGGGTGGTATTTAGGTGCTTAACCTGCAGGGTGCTGGGAAGGCTGGAGGGGAGGCGGGGGATCGAGCGAGGAGTGGGGCCGGCCACAGTCGAGGCCACGCCCACTCACCTCCGGATTGGAGGCAGACCGCCGGCCTCTCCGACTCCACCCCTCTGCCCCGCCCCCTGCGCGCTGGCGGACCTTGCCCGAGCTTGTACCTTTCAAAGTGAAGCTCAAGGAAGGGTGGGAGAGGGGCGGACACACTGCAGCACTGAGACAGGAGTCCCCTACCCTACCCGGGACCCTGGGGCAGGGGCAAGGGGCCCATTCCTTGTATCTGGCTGGACTACATCTGTTCTGCCTCGCGGAGGCCTCCAATGCCTCCAGTTCCCTCACCCAGCCCCCTCCCTGATCCCTCCAGTCTAGTTTGGAGGGTGGGGTTTCTCTTTTTTTCTTTTCCCTACATCTTTGTCTTTCCCCGCGCTCTGTCATCAGTTTTAAGTCCTTCCCTACTTATCTCCCTTTTTTTCTGTCCCATGGTCGTCTCTTCTCACTCTTCCCTCCCTTGTTTCTTTAGTTTTTTTATTTTTTTTTTGCCCAGTGTCCACGTCTCTCCTGATTCCGTCTTCACCATCTTCCGGGCAGGTCCCACTGAAGGACTAGACTCTTTCCTACCTTCCTCGTCCCCACAATAAATCCCCACACAAACAAAATCCAAATTCCCCTTTCTGGAACCGGGACCCTCCACTGAACAGAATTAAACATTTTTTTTCTGTGTTCGAGGTAGCTATTCATATTCATTCAATCAAAATTATAATTTCTAAAGTTTCAGTCACAACAGCGAAATATTTTTTTCTCTCTCCTGAAATAATTTTTATTTAAATGTTCATTTTTTTTCAAAAAGCAATACCCCAACAGTGCTATCTATAGTTACAGTGAGATCCAGCTAATGGTGAAACAAACCTTGTAGAAATTATAATATTTTTGGTTGTGAGCCTAGCCTTTAATGGTTGAGCCATTTCTCCAGTCAATCTGGGAGTGAGGTAGAAACTAGTGCAATGCTCTATGAAGGTGACCCTAGCAATGGGAGATATGAGTCGTGAACTGGYCATCTTCTGTAACTACACAAGATTTCAACTATAGGTATTGGGACACCAACCCAGTCACAGAATCTGTGACCTACAATTTGTCCTGCCTTAAAGATGGTCTGGGGTAAAGGTAACACAGAAGTTGTGGGAGTGGTTAACTAATGACTGGTTTAACTTGAGACCCATTCCAGGAGAACCCATGCCTGACACTGTCTGGAGGGCCAGGAGCCACAGGCTAGATAGTCTAGAGACCTAGGATAGGACCAAACACAACTGTCAATCAATCAATCAATCAATCAATCAATCAATCAATCATCAGTGAAATGATTCCTAATGATACTCTGCTGTACACTCTTATACAGAGCCTAGCATAGTCATCATCAGAGAGGCTTCATCTAGCAACTGATGGAAGCTGATGCAAAGACCCCTAGTCAAATATTAGGCAGAGATCAGGGAATCCTGCAGAAGGGGGAGAGGAAGAATGGTAGGAGCCAGAGGGAGAACATGGCCCACAGAATCAACTTACCAGGGCTCACAGGGGCTCACAGAGACAGAACCAACAATCAGGGAGGCTGTATGGAACTGACTTAGGCCCTTTGCATATATGTTACAGTGTGCAGCTTGGTATTCTTGTGGGACTCCTAACAGTGGGAGCAGGGGCTGTCTCTTGATTTTTTTTTTTTTTTTGCCTGCCTTTAGGACCCTTCTCCTCTTACTGGGTCGTCTCATCCAGCCTTGATATGAGGGGATGTTCCTAGTCTTTTTAAAAAGACTTATTTATTATATTTATATGAGTACAGTGTAGCTGTTTTCAGACACACCAGAAGAGGGCTATTGCAGATGGTTGTGAGCCACCATGTGGTTGCTGGTAATTGAACTCAGGACCTCTGGAAGAGCAGTCAGTGCTCTTATCCACTGAGCCATCTCTCCAGCCCCAAGGTTCCTAGTCTTATTGCAACTTGATATGCCATGTTTGGTTGATATCATGAGAGATCTGCCCTTTTCTGAAGGGAATCAGAGGAGTGGATCTGGGGGAGAGAGGAGTTGGGAGGGATAGGCTGGGAGGAGAAACTACGGTTGAAATGTAAAATATGAGAGAAGCATAAACTTTTAAGAAGAAATTATAGTATTACTTACAGTTTCAGGCATTAAAATAATCCTTTATACAGGCCAAAGTGAACTCTCCAGAGGTTGGTAAGACATGAAAATGACTAAGACATCTTTATTTTATAAAAAGCATCATGTCCACTCATGTGCTTGGCACATGGAAGACATTCCACATGTGTTTACTGAACTGAATGTACAGCTTTCCTTCTCCCAGGGAGAAAGGGTTTCCTGAACAACTCACTAAGATAGTATCTGAAGAGTATTTTTGTCAAAAATTTCCACATCTTTCTATAGCACCCAAGATGAAAATAGATAGGGCCTCTGAAGGCTTTCAGAGATAAAGACAGGAGGATGTCTAAGTTGTGCACAGACACTGTAGGGCTAGATGCTGCTTTGTGTAGTTTTCTTTCTGGGACCATCAGGCTGAAATAGTGGGCTATCTTTGGGTTCTGGAAGTGAACTCCCTGTTTGATGGCATAGGGCTGGAAGGACATTTCTGGATTGCACAGTCATGTAAACCTTATCTTGTACCCATAGTAAAATAACAGGATAAATATACTGCCCTAAAAATGCTTTTGGATTTTATATAAATCATGAAACCAGGTGAGCCACGGTGACCACCAGAGACTGTCCAGTGTTGTCTTTCACCTGGCAAAGTCAGAATCCACCAAGGCAAGTCAATCAACCAGCCAATAAACACTGCTTTCAGCATCTACTGTACACCAGGCTTTACAAAGTGGTGGCTGGAACACTTCTGCAAACAAAACATCCTCGGCTGAAAAGTCTCCATCCTTATGGTGAGGGTGGAGTCAACAGGGACAAATGTCATATACAAATGTAAGTCATCAATAAAATAAAATAGTGTAATGACACTGAATCCGATGTGTAAACTGTGTCCCATGAGCCACAGGGTTCAGTCTGTTTTTGAACAGCCTGTGAGTTAAGAAGGAGCTTTTGCATTCTAAATGGCTGGAACTAATGAAAACAAGGTTACCTGGTGTATAAAATTTACATAAATTAAAAATGTAGCATCTATAAAGTTCTATTGGAGCTCACCCAACCCTGCTACTTTTCCAACCATGACAACTGCACTTCTGATCTCTGCCCACTTTCTGCAGTCACTCTAATTCTCTTGCTCATCCTCAGAACATCCAAGCTCCTCCCTCTTTAGCCACTACTCTGAGGGAGGCCTCTGCCTCATTCAGTTCTTTCAGTACTATGCACAAACATAACTGAATTAGAAGAATCCTCCTCCCCACCCCATCACAAGCATCCTGTGTTCCCTCCTTCACTTGAGTGCTTTTTATTATTGTTCCTGACACATTATAGATTTGCATATTGTCCACTTCCACTAAGCACAATCAAAATACACATTCCAAGGGAGCTGAAATATTGTTTTATTTCTTGCTGCAGTCTCAGATCCTAGACACAGTAGATATTCAATAATACCTGATGAAAAAAGTAATGAATTATCAAACATTGGAAAGTTGTAATACGATGTACAGGAAAGTCTTTTTGGGTTAGGACATCTCAAGCCAAGGCTTTCATGATGCTGATGCCTCAGGATGCTTTTGATTTATAATGCTCTAGTATCTTAGTAGGACCATAAGAACCAGAAACAAGAGAGAGGAAAGTGGACTCACCACTATAAAATCAACCCAAGCAGGAATGCTAATTTTATTGCTATTTCCTTTCATCTCAATTCATTCACAATTATGCTAAACTCCCACCCTCTGCTCATATCACATGATAAAAAAAAAGAGTTCTTTGGGCTAGAGAGATGGCCCAGTGGTTAAAAGTATTTACTGCTGTTGTAACAAAAAGGAGTTTGGTTCCCTGTTGGGTGGTTAACAACTGCCTGTGATTCCAGCTCTAGGGGATACACCGCCCTCTGGTGGCCTCTGCAGGCTTTCTCACTCATGTGCACATACTCTGACATAAGGTATGCTTAAAATAAAAATAAATATCTAAAAGAAAAAAAAAGAGCTGGACCTAAGCATTATTCGGGAACAATTTAATTGTCCTTTGCATTCCTATTTATTTCTCCACTATCTTTATGGGAATACTTGTGCCTGAGAGTTCCAGATCTTTTTACTAATTCTGCTTTATGGGATCATTGTTTTTATTTCACAAGTTATCTTTGTGAATGGTTTATAGCAGCATTTTAGTCACAGGTGTTAAGTCAGGATTTTTCAATTAAAAATGAGTCCTACGAGGGAGTATTTATACCACAAGTTGTAAGAAAGGGTTATAGTGTATTTTGGGCACCATAATATGCTAGAATGATGTAAAAGCTACACATGAATTCATGGTGAGAGAAAAATCACTAAGATCTCATTGATTCATGTGGCTAACAACAAAGCCAGCAAACTTTCCTGTAGGCGAGTGAGAATGGGGTAGGTAGGAGGAGTGGGTTTGCCTTCTGGAATTAAAGATGGAAGGTAGTACCCATCAGACTTTTCCATGCAAATTACTTCTTAGACAATTTTATTCTATGTGGCATTGAATGACTCCACCATCTATAGACATTACAAGTGAGGTGGCTTAAAAGATAGTATAGAGCAAATCTAAAGAAGAAACTCTTACAAAAAGAGTTCTGAGAGCTACCATGACCTAGAGTGACTTCTCTACTGCTATAGTGACAGGTCCTCATTGCTCTGTGGAAAATATCTATAGACACTATCTTTATCTAGCATCTTATAACGACTCCTAACATACCTGGCGACAATAATTATTTATTAAAGCAGCCAGAAGTCATGCTGGAGAGAAGGACATTGCGAATGGCAAAAACATAAGGCTGTTGGGAATCATTTAGTAAGTATCTAGAGGGTATAATAGTATGGTTAGATCTATAACACAGGCTGTTGCGAAGTGCCTTCCTTAGGAAACTATCTCTGCTCATCTCAACTATATAAAGAACATGAGAAAACAGAAACTGAAATAAATCCCATATCTAGGCAGCAATCTGCTTATATCAGATTGCAAGCACAGGATTTTTAAATTGATTTCTAAAAAAGATTTATTTATTTTATTATGTGAGTACTTTTTCTGAATATATGTATAGTGTCACATGTGTGCCTTGTGTCCACTCAAGAAGGCATCAGATACCCTGTAACTGGCCTTATGGAGCCACTGGGAACTGAACCTGGGTCTTCTGCAAGAGTAAGAAATGCTCTTAACTACTCAACCATCTCTCCAGATCTTTGTTTTGCAAAGAAAGTGTTAAGATTTCGGAAATGATTTGCCTCAGCTCACATGTTCTAAGCACTGTTGACCCCAAACAGCTAATTTTCCAAGCATAAACTGCAAGGCTAGAGTAAAATTAGGATACCTTTCACTCAAATGGCATTAAGCACAATTGTCCTGGATGCTCATAGCCATTTACATTCTTATAGTAGAAAAACCTCACAGATTCACAGAAGAGTACCACAGTCACTGCCTGACTAAGCTGAATAAACAGGACAATTTTCTAAGCTAAGAAGTTAAGTTCAGACCAGAAACCTGGGCGAAACCTGGAAATAGATTAGCATCACAGTCATTCTGGAACAGATGTGGCCAGAAAAGAGAGAGTGGAGAAAAGGATGCTCTCATAGACTCAGTACAGAGGAAGACCCATGATGGTTTGAATAACAAGTAACATCTAAAGGCAAAAACTAACCAAGTACCAGTATCCTAAACCATTCCTCCCTGAATATGTTTCTATGATACATTTTAATTTAAATAAGAAAGACACCAATGTTAAGAAATAGATTCACTGATTCCGTTTCCATTTAAAAAGGTGTAGAGGGAGCAAAGGCTCAGTGCAGTACTAAGCCTTAAACCACCCAAGGGCTGACAAACCATGCAGAGCTATGAAATCTGCGCTAAGAAAATATAGTCTGGAAATATTTTAACCCATTCATTCTTAGTGTGAATTTTCTAAAATAGAATAAAAYGTCTCCATAATCTAATAAGAAAACCTGTGTTTTCCCAAGTAAATTCCCTTTTATTCATGAGAACAAAAGTACTTGGATCCTATAAAACAATAAATTCCCCCAACTTTTAAAATAAAATGGAATATTTGCTGAATGAATTAAGCATAGATCATGTCAACCCATCAGAATTATATTTATACATGTTGGTGGATAAGTTCCTGTCTTCTCACATCAGAGAATTATTTCTTTTACCAAAATGGGCAGAATAGCATTTTGTATGTTAGAGACTATGCTTTTCTAGTCCTTCGAAACATTCCTGTGTCATTTAAAAATGTTGGTAGAGGTTGCTTCTTTGGAAATTGAGGACTTTTTGTGTTCCTTTAAAAGCATGGCACCTGAAGAATACAGCATCATGACTCGGGTGGAAAGGGAGGCAGAAGCCAATTTTCTTTTAGATGAAAAGCATTCTGTGTGATTGTTGAATAACAAATTGATTTTTACACTAAAAAAAAAAAACCCAAAAATGTGTGGTGTATGCTTCACCACCCAGTAATGTGTGTCCCCAAACTTCTATTTAATTACAGGCAGCACTTCATATGAGAAAATCTAATTTAGCTGGGGGCTAGGTAGCTGTAAAGTTACTAGATGTAGCTTCCCTTTTTTTTTCTCCCAAGGGAAAATATAAGGGCATGTAAGAGAAACATTGAAAAGCATGCTAGTAAACACATGTTGCACATCTGCCATCTGCTAAGGCATGTTTTCTGTCACATAAAAATCCAGTCGCTTTTTCTCACTGCCCCGCTCAAGAAATTTAAATGGAAACAGTAAATTTAAAACTTCACTCTGCCCAGGACACAGAGAGGATTCTGGTAGCTGTGCCTATAAAAGAGCAAATTCCAAACAGGGTCAACTTCCCTGGGGGATAGGGTTGAAGACTGGTGTTAAGTGAGATGTTGAAGAACATCATGCTGGGGTAGAAAGGCTTCTATGTAGCAGCCTAAATCTTTCAAGCTTTGTGAGTCCAAAATGCGCATGGCAGAAAGGGCCCAGCTCTACCTGACTGCCACCAGCCTTGATGTTGGACCTCCATGTCAGGCTGCAGGGGAAAGGGAATCCACTTTTGAGTACAGTTGACAGGGCGAAAACCCTCAATGGTGCCTGTTAGTCTTGTCCTCTGAAACCTGGCTGCAGTCACTACCTGTTTATGGGCTGTATGCATACGCTGCTTCCCGTGTAAAACAGCTCACATCCTCATGAGCTCATTTTCTCCTCTGGGGGGCGATATGCTCCCCTCTATCGAAAACGCAAGCCACAAAGCTCAGGCCCACATCTGATTTCTATCCGTTCAGAGCCAAAGATCTCTAAATCAGTCATGATTTAGTAGCACTCCAGTCAAAACAATTGCATCTGGATCCTTTTCAAAAGTATGAAGGCTTGAAAGATACAAAATATGGAGTGAAAATGTTACTCTAGCAGTCAGTAACCCCCTAGTTCATCCATTTTTGCATGGTTCTCAATGGTAATTGGTAATAGGCAAAACCAGACAGAAAACATGTAGGGAAAACACTGATTTTCAATTGACAGAAGAAATTACTCAACCTTGCTGCTCACAACCAAGCTACAAACCAATGGCCCACAAAATTACGTGTGTCACAAAGGCAAATCACAGTTTCGTCAGAAAACCATCTGCAAGCACAACTGGGAGCAAACTGGTTCTGTGTCAAAGATTTCCAAAATGCTCATGTTCTATACCCATTCCAAACACACACTCTCTCTCTCTCTCTCTCTCTCTCTCTCTCTCTCTCTCTCTCTCTCTCTC
>BDUI01001926.1:126887-146978 GCA_002335545.1 Apodemus speciosus
GCCTCGAACTCAGAAATCCGCCTGCCTCTGCCTCCCAAGTGCTGGGATTACAGGCRTGCGCCACCATGCCTGGCGTCTTTCTTTTCTTAACAAGGCATTAGTAAAAATAGCTAATGACCACTACAGCTATTTACTAGAGTGTTAATGTAGTTCAAAGTCCCAGGAGAAAATGTTCATCGATGGTGTCAAGTGATAAAAGCCGTGCAAAAGCAAAGAGGTTGAAAGATGAGCCTAAGACAGGCGAGTCCTTAGGTGCCTCTATGCCGATGCCTTTATGGACACTGATTTTTCAGCATCCTTGTACATGGTCCAGAGGCTCTCATCACTATTTCGTGTAGAACAACTCCAACTCTGAAGCAGGGCCTTGAAATTGCAGCTCATGCCTTTTGATTTGGTGTGTCTTCTTGGTTCCTAGCTAAGTCTTTTTCATCTGACTTAAATACTAACTTTTTTTTTGTCCTCAGGGTCAGCAAGATCATCAGCAGGTTAAGGTACTGACCATCAAGGCTGACCACCCAAACTTGTATTCCTGACACGCACATGGTGGAAACGATTTGTCCTTTGACCTCCTCAAGTGCATCATGACACTTTAACTAAATAAAACAAAAATAGGTAAATCGCTTTTGATACCCTATAACTTAACTGCTAGGAAATATGTTGAATTTCATTGGGACCAACAATACGTGATCAAAGCCCAGAGGAAAGGCCCAGGGGACATTTAATGTGTTGATAACTTCCAAATTATGAGTTTCTAACTCGATTAAATTGATTATAACCACAAAGCTGACAGTAAGAGCAGGCCCACGAGAGCGAAGCTAAGGCACGTTTTCTGCCTGCAGTAGCATTTATTACTGTGATGAATTACCTGGAAAAATGACCCGAAAGAAATTGAAGTTCAGCATGATTTAATTGCATGCAGTTGTTCTTTCTAGATTTCACTATTTATACTTTGGGCATCAGTGGAAAGATCAAGCAGTGAATTATCAGTTGTTTTTTTTTTAAACCTAGTGGTTCTTTTTTCCTTTCTAGTGTGGTTCTTCTTATCATGAACTTTTACACAAAATAAAGTAAGTCACTGCCTTTAGCTCTCATTGGGTGGTTTGTTTCATTTCTGTGTTTTAGTGGTTATTTTAATCAAATCATTTGAATGGGACATCCATGGACTGTGACAGTTTAAGAGCATAGGTGTCCTAACCATTGTTTTCATGATAGCCAGTGTTTATCTACTTCAGTACACTTACTACAAATGAACTTGCGATTCTTCTAAGACTCTGTCTAAAGTTTAGATGGCTATTATAAATAAGGCTGCTATGAACACAGTGGAGCATGTGTCCTTATTGCATGTTGGAGCATCTTCTGGATGTGTGCCCAGGAGTGGTATAGCTGGGTCCAGATGTCCCTCAACAGAGGAATGGGTACAGAAAATGTGGTACATTTACACAATGGAGTACTACTCAACTATTTAAAGCAATGAATTCATGAAATTCTTAGGCAAATGGATGGAACTAGAAAATATCCTGAGTGAGGTAACACAATAACAAAAGAACATACACGGTATGCACTCACTGATAAGTGGATAGTAGCCCAGAGGCTTGGCATACCCAAGATACAATTCATAGAACACAGGAAGCTCAAGAAGAAGGAAGACCAAAGTGTGGGTGCTTCGGTTCTTCTGAGAAAGGGAACAAAATACTCACAGGAACAATTATGGAGATAAAGTGTAGAGCAGAGACTGAAGGAAAGGCCATCCAGAGACTGTCCTACCTGGGGATTCATCCTATAAAGAGTCACCAAACCCCGACACTGTTGTGGATGCCAAGAATTGCTTGCCAAAAGGAGCCTGATATGGCGGTCTCCTGAGAGGCCCTGCCAGAGCCTTACAAATACAGAGGCAGATGCTAGCAACCAACCATTGGACTGAGCTGGAGATTCCCAATGGAGGAGTTAGAGAAAGGACTTTGCAACCTCATAGGAAGAACAATATCAACCAACCAGACCCCCCAGAGATCCCAGGGACTAAGCCATAAGCCAAGGGGTACACATGACTCCAGCTGCATTTGTAGCAGAGGATGGCCTTGTCAGTTATCAATGGGAGGAGAGGCCCTTGGTCCTATGAAGGCTTGATAGATGCTCCAGTGTAGGAAATCGAGGGAGAGTATGTGGGAGTGGGTTGGGTGGAGGAACACCCTCATAGAAGCAGGGGGAGGGAGGATGGGTTAGGGGTTTTCTGGGGGGACGAGGAAAGGGAATAATATTTGAAATGTAAATAAAGAATATATTCAATAAAAATAAAATAAAGATTGAAATGAAGAAAATAAAATAAAATAAGGTTTAGATGGAGTCTTTGTAAGTGTACTCATATACTTCTAACCATCACTCAGGAGAAAAGTTCAGCACACCAACTGTAGGCCAAACTGACATGGGGAGCTTTTGAAACAGGCACTTCAGAGTGACCTATAATAATTCAGGATCAAGTGTCCAGAATAGCTTGATGTTGTTTGCCATCTGTAAGAACTTTGAAATATTTGGATTCATTATAAAGTAACCATACTTTGGACTTTGTCCATGAAGTCAAAGGGTCTGACCCAAAGACGTTTAAATCTGGTATAAACCAAAGCTACTGCCATTGTCAAGTGTTACAGCAGACTTGATAATGGTATGGGTTGGGGAGATTGCTTAGAGGTTAGAGCACTTGCTGCGCAAGCATGAAGACTGGGGTTTGCATCATCACATATAAAGAAAAAGAAATAATGGGATAAGTAATCTACCCACTGGGGAAGAAAGTCTAGGTTCTCATGGGCTGCCCTGCCTTAACCTGAAATAAGTCAAATAAATGGTGAGATGGCACAAATAAAATGGAGGTGTGGCTTTGTACACTATCCTTTTCTTTGCTTCTTCTCCTGCCCTACAGAGTGGTCACTCTAGAGGAATGATTCATGCTATTGGTCGGCCACGTATGGTGGAGGACATGCAGGTGAGATGCGCTGAAACTGCAAACAGAGCAGAGCTAGAAGGAAGTCAGATGCTAAATCAGTTCCTCCTTCTTGACCACAATTCAGCTCATCTTTCTTCCTGTCAGAATCTTCAGGCTAACATGAGTTCCACATGGAGAGGAATAGCTTTGCTTTCAAACCTATTGGTCAGTGTCCCTCAGGGCTGTTGCTAGATGTAAAAATTGTTGTGTCATTGAGCCTGTGATGTGAATCCTCATTAGACAATGCATATGTGTTAATGAGTTAAGTAGGTGTTGTCAGCAGTTTTATTTCCACTTACCATTAGTGCGCACCTAAAATGTACTGCACCAAGGACTGACAAACCTTCTCTATAAAGGGCCAGAGAGTTTTTAGGCTTTGTGGGTAAATGCAATCTCTGCCATAACAGACTTCTCCCTACACAATATAACAATCTATGGTTGGTACAGAAATGAGCAGGTGTGACAGTGAACCAGTAAAACACAAAGAAATAGATGTGGATCTTTTTGACATCATTCACTGACCTGGGTACAAGATCTGCAACAGAGCCTGGCATAGGCCATTCCGATTGGTTTTAACAGTCCTACACAGTTGGCCTCAATTCTCTCAAGCTTGCAGACAAATGCAATGAAGCCTAGGCTAGTGGAACAGATCATTGAGTAAAGGGATTTGGGCCAAGCTTGATGACCCAAGTTTGATGTCTGGGAACCACATGGTGGAAGAGAAGAAACTATGCCTGAAAGTTATCCTCTGGATTCCACATACGTGCTGTGGCACATGCACTCCTACACACATACACACATACACACAGATAAATAATAAATGTAAAAAAAAATGAACAAAAATGAAGCACGCAGAAATTTAGAAACATCCACAGTCATGCAGCCAAAAAGTGGCAAAGCCAAGACCCAACCTTCACAGCCTCTATCTTGTAATATAAAGGGGACTTCCTACAGACATACAACTTCTTTAAATGAAAATTATTATCATTATTTTAAATATTTTTTTTCATTCTGAAGTTGTCATGATGCATGGTTGCCATACAAAGAATGGTGGAACTGCATAAAACACTCACAGACTGACCCCCGTGTCACAGATGCCATTTTGCCAATCAACTAAGACTTATTTTTGTGTACTCCAGCTATGTTCTGAGGTCAGCTTCCCTCATCACTTCTTTCCATTTTGGCTTCTCCATCCTTTCCTGCAGGGTATTCTTTGTGATGGAATAGGAAGAATTGAGGTTGCCAAACGTAACCAGACCCTATTGGAAACGAAATGTATCAGGAACTTCTGGCCCATAAATAATTTTCAAACCTTTTCTTTATATTGGGTTGAGGGATGTCAATTTTTTTGGTAGGTCAAACATGGCAGTTTTGTGTGGTTCGACATAAAACAGAGGGCAGGACCCTGAGATATGCATTTTCTGGTGTTTCAGACATTTTGTTTTATTCTGTGTATAGTTCCTAGAGGTGCTGCTGGTCATCAAGACAGGAGAAGGTGAATTACTAGTAAGTTGGAGAGAGACATAAAATCTCCCCCAGTCCACTGCATTATATGATACTGAGGTCAGAGAGCTGGAAGTGAGAGAGATCACTTCTCCATTCAGCTGCCACTGAAACAGTTCCTATTCCAGCTTTTCAAAATGGAACTATCCAGGCACTTGTGCACAACTGTCTCCTTCATCTTCCTTACTGGGGAGTGACACAAAGCAATGAGGATGCCTTAATGGGCTCACAGAACGATGAGCTGATTGCTCAATGAAATGAAACAGACATAAAAAAAAAAGAACCGAGAAACCTGGAAAAATCGCTCCCAAGAGCCCTAAAACGTAAAAAGCACAGATTCATTTAAAGAAACTATGGAAAACAAAACACACTCTTCTTAGCTCCAAATGGGGATGATTCTGAAAGGACTCTCTGTGAGCATGCAGATGTGCATGCATATTCCTGGATGGCTAACTTAGTTTTACTTATGTAAATTAATTAATTAATTAGTTAGTTAATTAATTAACTAATTAATTAATTTATGATGGTAATATTTAAAAAGTGAAGATGCATTGCTTCTAGATCCAAAATACAGACTTTTACATGATTGCTAAAGGCAAGAAAAGAAACTCTGAAATACATCAATAGAAACCTCAAAGTAGAGCAATGTAATCAGCAGAAATTAGTAAACGGGCTTAATAAAACAGTAGCATATTTTTCCCAAGGAAGAGAAAAAAATTCCACCTCAATGGGCGATTTAATCATTTTCATGGAAATCAGTAAAAAGTATAAGTTCAGGAAATTAAAGAGGAGGGAAAGATTGTAAGAGTCTGGACAGTGGACATCTATAGTGAACCTATTTTCTGGGCATGATGGGCTACTATACATATGAATTGAAAGGAGCTATGACTTTATACACAAGATCAAGTCAGACAAAATCCGATCAGGGATGGAGGAGGGATCATGATGTCCCACTCCTGTCTGAGTAACTATCGGCACCTAATGGCTGACGGGGGAGGGAATGTTAGTTGTCTTCAGGAATCCAACCCCTGGGAGGATACCCATGCTCCAGAGGACAGTCCTGCACCCTTGTACATGTAGCCAGCACACTAGCTGGACTTCTGGAGTTAAAAACATGCAGTACATGAAGGAATACTGGGAAGGAATAATGAGGGAGAGGGGGAGAGATTGGAAAGGAAAGAAAGGGAATGGATTTGATCAAAACATATATGAGTTTATAAAACTTAAAAACATGTTTTTAAAGATAATTGAATGTTTGGGGCTGGGAAAAATGGCTGAGTTGGTAAAAGCACTTGCTGCTAAACCATATGAGAACCTGAATTTGAATCCCAGTCACCCGCATCAAAAATTTGTGTGCCATCACTCATACCTATAACCTCCAGGTTTCAGGAGGTGTTTGAATGTTCAGAAACAGGTACATTCTGAGAGCTACCGGCCAGGTAGCCTAGATGCAACAGTGAGTCTGAGGTTCAGAGAGAGACCCTGTCTCAACAGTCTCAAAGGAATAAGGTAGGAAGTGCTAGAACAGGACACTCAACATCCTCCCTTGACATCTGCATGTGTGTGTGGGCATGAGCACCTACATCTATGAATGTCACACGCATGGAGGCACGAGTGTACACACACACACACACACACACACACACACACACACACAGGCATGACGAAAGAAAATTAAGTTTAAAATACCTTATTTTCCAACTGGACAGTGTCACCTTCTCCAAGCACTGCAGTGTGATGCGGTTCTATCTTCTGTTGAGCATCATCAGGCCCTACGACAAAAGATGACACAGTAACTTCAGTAACTGTTGTGGTATATTGATCCAATCACCACACTTTTGATCAACTACTTAGCACCATAACGCTTGTTTTAATTTCAGAAATAGCAGACTTAGGAAAGCCCCTTGAATTTGAGAGTTGTTTACACTTACTATTGTTAAAGGCTAAAATGGAGTGGTTTTCAGTACAGAAAAGAGCAGGTAAGTGCATCCTGCAACATGTTTCCATTTATATTCTTAATGCTGTGACTACGTGACTGACTTTTAAAAGTCCTTGAAATTGCAAGTTCATAAGAATGTTCTCTTGTGTAAAATACAAACCTCATAAGAAGCAAACAGAGTTAGAAAATGATCAAATGCTATTGATAATTCATTTCAACAAGAATTTACTGAGCATCTCCAACTTTCAAGTACTAGAGAAGAAATGCAAAAACGTGCAAATCTCATTCCTTGCATGTAAATAATTCAAAATGTTCTTGGGACCAACCAAGTATAAGCACATGCAATTATCAGAGAAGAATTCAACAGAAAATTAAATGAGTTGGATAGCAACTTGTAGAATACTGCGCAAGATCTGCTCCTAAGCACTCTGCAGGGTGGGTACCTTCTAAGCACTCTGGAAGGTGCCTATCTTTAGGCTAGAGTTCCTTCCCTTTTAAGGCTTACAGATAAAATAAAGCTAGCTAACACTTAAAAGATAACAAAAGCTCATTGAGAACAGGAATGGAAGTAAAACTTTAACAGAGCTGTGCAAGGTAAGACAGACCTTCAAGAAACAGCACTTGGAAGAGGGTATTGTGGACAAGAGGACAGAGTGTCAGTCAAAGGGAGTGGCTGAGAATTTCTAAGGAACGCGTGAACCTTCTATCATGACTTTAACAGTTACTGGGAAGGATGAAAATGTATCAAGGAAATCCTTTAAAATCATCCTTACCCATACAAAGTGAGTGAGAAACTCTCTCTCTCTCTCTCTCTCTCTCTCTCTCTCTCTCTCTCTCTCTCTCTCTCTCTCACACACACACACACACACACACACACACACACACACACACACACACACACACACACACACACACACACTCACACATATACATACACATTCACATGCACACACACATATACACATGAACACATACACAGAATCAGAGACAGAGAGATAGAGAAGAGAAATGATCAGATCTGTGTCTTGAAAAAGTAATTTTAGAAGCAGAACATAAAAGGAAATGGATGGCGGGCCTAAACTTAGGCAAACCTGTTGGAGCTCTCTGTAATGGACTAAAGTGAACGTGGATTACAGTGTGGATAGGAGTGAAAAGAGAAAGATAGGTTGGAAGAGAGGGAAGAAGGGTGGAGAGAGTTGAGAAAGAATCTGAGTCTGATGGCCTTCAGCACAAGCATGTGGTGACCCAAGGAGAACAGCAGCAGTTCTGCAAGAGGGAGCTGGACAATGGAGAGGTCCTAGTGTGCTAGAATAGACACAGAAAGCTGCCTCGAAGGGTAAGGTTTAAGGCTATGCCTTCCAGCTGGGTATAAAAACCAAACAGGTATATGAACAGATAACAGAGAGACCAAGATCCAGCATTCAAGGAGTTAGAAAGAGGGCTCAGATAACTCAGTGCATAAGAGCACTTCCTGCGCAAGCATGAGGACTTGAGTTCAAATCCCTATCATTCATATAAATAGCAGGCATGGCTTTGTATGGTTGTAACCTTAGCACTGTAGCGAGCAAACAGGAGGATCACTGGGGTTTGTTGGCCTCCATCTTAGCTCCAGGTTCAGTAAATGACCCAGTCTCAAGAGAATTAGGTAGAGAGTGATAGGACAGATCCTCTCTGGCCTCCACATATGCACCGGTGCATGTACTATATCTGTACACCTCAAAAAGAGAGAGAAAGAGAGAGAGAAAGAAAGAGAGAGAGCTAAATCTTAAAAAAATATTAAACAAGCGATTAAACGAAACAATAATAACAAATTATTATAGAAACAGAATTACAATTTGTAAATTGTAAATTTGGGGGATATTGGTCAGCATTCTAACTGTCCATATTTTCTAGAGAAGTTATCTTCCAGCCTATATTTTGGAGATAGGGGATATATTCCATAGAGGGCATATGGTTTACACTGCTGCTGACAAACATGAAACAGGATTCAGACAGAACAAGAATTCTTATCCTGGAGTAAAGCTGCAGCTAGAAGTGAGCCTAAGTGTGGCCTTGGGTGGGAGACAGGTCACCCATGTGCTTTCTCCATCCCTTAGATGCCATGTGGCTTTTCTTCAGTCACAACTGTAGCCAACAAACCACAGCATTATTTGCTCTGCTGATAGCTCTGTCTCCAAGAGAAGTGACAAATATTTTTAATACCATGTTACAGTGCAGTGCATATCTCGGAATAGCCTTTATGCTAGTTGTCACATACAATTAGAGCAGACTTGCTACTAAATCATGTCATTTCAGATGCCCGTAGAGAAGCGTACATGTAGTTGTAGCATAAACTGGTTCTTTAACACTTTAATGATGTCAGTGAATTTAAAAAACACTGAGAGGAACTTAGTGCATGTAAAAAAGAAAAAAGCCCATGGCAGAAAAAAAAATGTGTTTAATCACTGGCTTTGGAAGATAATGGTGGCTGGAATATAATCCTGAGTTTGGAAGGAATCAACATGAGTTCAGGCGCAATCACCCCTGCAAATTACCAAGAGCCAACCACAACATAACATCCATTCATCAAAGGCACATGTCAGCAAATGTCACGGGCTGAATAGCAGAACTCCACTGACTTCCCACTTACACGGGGGTTTGGCAAGCAAAGTCTGGGAGTCCGAGAGGAATATCATTTAGAGTTGGATAATATTTTAAACTGTGACAGGGAAAAAGGCATTTTATTAGGTGTGCTTTATTGACATCCTCTGTGGACAATGAACCATATTTCTATCTTCAACTAATTCATATGTAATAGCCAGCACCCACGTGGCCCGCTCCGGGACTCTGAGTTTGTCATGTAGTATGTTTCCTGATACTGTTTTAATAGAGTGAGCTGACAAGAGACAGCACTCAGAAATCCTGCTGAGTTGGTAGTTCTCAACAAGCATCCTGTATTCGGATAGTGTGCTTGACAGCAATGTTGATTGGCCTGTGAGGAAATCCTGATTTAGAACCATATTGATGATGGGTGCCCATGCTCCTCCCTACTGATGTATAAGTGAAATCACGGTGAGATGCAGAAGGGGCCATTTGAAATGTTCTACTCCAAGGAACACTTCCTCATTGACAGCAGAGTTAAGCTGCTGGGTGGATGATTTTCAGTCTACCTTGAGTTTCTAGCTTCCTAGGCAAAGTCTTCAAAATAGCGCCACAGAGAACAGACTGATTGCATCTTCCTTTCCAGATCATTTCTATGGTAGTTCACTCATCTGGTTATCTTGTGAACCTAAAATAAGTCCCCACGAAGTATATCCTATTGTTTCTGACTACTTGTAATTATAAAACGAGACAAATCAGATAATAAAATACTTTCCATTGGCAGTCTCTGCCAAGAATGTTAAATCTAATAATGTAGTTAAGGAACATTTAACCAAAATTGTTATTACTTTTTTTTTGCCTTAACAATTATAAAAGGGCAAAATACTTTTTAAAATGTGTTTTTTAAGGTTGGGGCCCAGTTCCAGAGTGTGAGCATCCTCTTTTCATTTTCTTTGCTTTATAAGAACTAGAGTCTCACTCTGTTCCCTGCATGCTGGAAATGCCTATCACACATTTTAACACCATTAAGTTTATATGTATAGCAGAAGCTCTTTTGCAACAGACTGCCACCCATTGAAAGACAAACTGCCCCAAGCACCTTATTTTAAAGTGTAAATGTCCTATAATTTACGAATTTTGATAATTACAGTTGAGGTGTTTGGTGCTAGATTGAAGCGTTGTCCTTCAATGGATTTACATTTATTTAGCATGGATTTCTCTGTGTCGGAGCATTTGTGCACATATGTGGGGAGGAGCCTGGCTAGAGGCTGACATTGGGTGTCTTCCTCAGTTGCTCTTTGAGTCAGGGTCTCTCACTGAATCTGGAACTCAAGGATTGTTAGGCTGCTTGGTTGGCTCACAAGCCCCAGAGATCCTCCCGTCTTCCCAATGCAGAGCTAATTTTACAGATGCCTGCTACCATCACACTCAGCTTTTTAAAAAAGACATGTTGGGGATCTGAACTCTGATTATCATGCATAGACTGTAAACACTTTGCCTATGGACTCATCTCTTCTGCCCTTGGTCCTCTTTTTAATGCATACCCACTTCAGGCATCACCTAAAACCTTTTAGATTATTACACTTTGCCCAATCCCTCAGTTTTCTATCACTTGTTTTCTCCAGCCATTTCCTTTTACAAAGCATTTGACTTATTTGCAGAAGTATCCCATTTTCCACATATTCTACTAATTTACATATCATCTATTATGCTCTGCATTTTTCTCTTGAGACAGGGTCTTTCACGACTCTGGAGCTAGGCCAACAAGCCACAGTGGTCCTTTCTGTTCCTCCCCCCGCCCCAAATACTGGGAACATAGGCACGAACAACCACGTTCAGCTTTTTTGATGTGGGTTCTGAGGATTTGAAATAGGAATTCTTGGTCTACACCCTGGGATGCCCTGCCTCGTCCACATCACTTGTCACTGAGGAAAAAGAAGTGAGAGGGTGAGAATCCCTGGAGCTCACTGACTAGCCAGCATAGCTGAAACTGTGGCATCAGGGTTCAGTGAGACACAGTGGGAAAAAAAGGTGGGAGGCCACTGAGGAAGCAACTTGATATTGACCTCCATGGGAACCTACATGCATGTGCACACATTCACACTAACAAGCACATACACCGCATGTACTACACTATGCACATGACACAACACATACATTTTTAAAGATCTTATTGTACTGGGTTCCATACGGTCATTTCAAGCAAGTACACAACTGAATATATTTCCCTCATACCTGGCTACCTCAACCCTTCTCTTCCCTTCCCCTTCCTTTGTTCCCCAATTAATAGCACTCTTACATTTTTACTGTATGCAGTCTTCAAAGATTACTTTTATCATCCAAATCATGGCCTATTTGTTCTAGCCCAAGCTACTACCTACATATGTTGACATTTCATTAACTGAACAATGGGGTACTTGACACTGTAACAGAGAATGTCTTACTGATCAGCTCCTGCCATCTGGGGTTGAGTGGTGCCATTTGTGTTTATAAGCAAGATAAAATTGAAGTACTAAAGTTGGGAATCATTTTCTGGGTTCTCACTATAAACAGCAATTTCAGTTTGGTCACTTTGTTTTCTTTCCTCTGGTGGTGTGTTGTTTTGTCCTTTTGTTTTTCTCACTGACAACCTCATGAGGGGGTGGATAGGAGCAAAGCTAGGAGACTGGATACAAATGAAGTCATTTGACCTGTTGCTCATTGGTTGAAGCAGAGTCCTAAGAGGCCAATTTGTGGAGCTGGATTCTGTCCATGGTCCAGTTTATTTTGGACACATGCAAATTCACTCAGAGGCTAGAGACCACGATTCCATCTTCTGCCAGATGTTTTGTACATGTGGCCCATGGTCATGGGGCGGGGTAATAAGCCAGTGAGAAGAAATGACTCAGGACAATTCCACCTTAAGTCAAGGAAAACAAGTGGAAGTGTAGGCACCCCTTAGCCTAGAATTTCTGAATGCTTTACTTATTGATGTCTGGGGGTAAAGGTCTGTCTGGAAATGAGGCTGAAATTACTGGATAAAAGACTCTTTGCAGATTGCTTATCAAGCTTTATACAACTTTTATCCTCTCTTTAATGCCATTTAGGACAAAACCATTTGTGAACTTTTGAAGAGTCAAGAAGTAAAGAGTCTTCACTTTAAAAAAATTGTAAAGAATTAAAAATAGTAGTTCAGGGTACATGGTAAATACATGAAGTTAAACATAAACTTGAATTACAACACATGTTCAATTTATTTATGTATTGTCCATGGCTGTTTGTTGTGCTACATGGGCAAGGCATAGTAGTCTCAGAGACAAAACTGTTTGCTTTCTGGCCCTTTCCATAAAGCTTGGTTCCCCCTCCAACCCCAGCTGTTCATTATTCTACATAAACATTTCCAGAATCTTTAACACTTTAACCTTCATGCTCCTTCTTTATTATATTCCATCTCTGCAGATTATTTTTATCTTAAAATCATAAGTCAAAGATGAGACCTCCAATTTTTTTCTATTTTTATAAAGTACTATATGATTATCAGAATATTTAAAAAAGTGATGCCTCATTCTGCTCAGATAGTTAATACATTTCACTGTGCACACACAGGCATTTACTGTAATACTGTTAGAGAGAGTTTTTTTTATTTCAATCTTTACTCTATTAAAGGATAAAATATGTGAATTTTGTTTGGGGCTTGTAATTAAAGTGCTATTCAGTGAAAGAGTAATGATGCCCAATTATACCACATTATGAATAAATTCAAATTAACTGCTATTTCCAGAAGACTCAAGTGACTGAAAACCATTTTTTGTTGTTATTTTTTTGGTTTTTTGGCGCTTTTTTTGAGAACATAAAGAATGGTTTAAATAAATCACTTGGGATGTGGCATCACACCCGGTACAGATACCATGAGCAGGCCATCTCTCTGCAACTTGAGAAGATATTTTGCAATGAGGATGCTCCCTGAAAGTTGAGAATGTATTTCCCAAGGAGGAAGTTTCTGCTGGCATCCCCTATGGGAGTGTGGTAGAGATCATTCAACTCCAGAAGGTCTCAAAAATGGGGAATTTGGGGCTACATCTCGGATCACCACACCCACATGCATGTCAGTCATCACTGTGGATGGAGATGAGGAGAGGGAAGCCTCTAGCTTCTTCCTGAAGCACAACTCAAATGAATATTCTGGTATAAGGGGTTAATTCAGGAGATAATGACAGCAGTCCGGAAACGAGCAGAGTTATTCAGGGAAAGGAAGTGTGGTTGTTACCTTTCCATTGCTATAACAAAACATCATGACCAAGGAAACTTATGGAAGAAGGTATTTGATTGGGCTTATGGTTTCAAAGGGTTAAAGTCCATGATGGTAGAACAAAGACATGGCAGTAAGAACAGCTGCAAGCTCACATCATGATCCACAATCAGAAGTCAGAGAGGGCACATCGGGATGGCATGGGTCCTTTAAAACCTCAAAGCTCACCACTAATGATACACCTCCTCCTACAAGGCCATGACTCCTAATCCTTCCTAAACTTCTCCACCAACTGAGGACCAAGGATTCAAACATAGAAGCCTATGGGGGCCATTCTCATTCAAAGCATCACAGCGAAGAAGGACAGGCACCTGATCGATCATACAGTCCCACTGTGAAAAGCTTGAGAATAAGCCCAGTGGGAAATTCAGGCCTGGGTTCTGACATAACCTACTCAAGGAGACAGCTAACTTCCAGAGTGTTGATGCTTCAGTGCTTCTGTGCTTCCTGACTGAGCCAGAGCAATCTTTCCAAGTTTCAGGAAAAGTGGCAGAGACACTGATGGTTGGAAGTTGGTCAGCAGGTACCGAAGAAGCAAAGTCATGAGAGGCTTGGGCAGAACATTCACAGGATATGCTGTAGCCCAGTCATCTGCTGTCATCCCTACAAGGAGCTTTTTCTTGTCTCAAGGAAAATGGGGATGGTTGGGATGGACACAAACAGAGGCAACCTGCTYTGCATGCTTGTTTCTTATCATGTGGATTCTTCTGCTATGGGTTTGGGTAGGCTTAAAAACACAAGCTGGCTTGAACTATACACTGTAACTGAATGTAGTGTAGGCAGGACATGGAGACTGAAATTGAGGAATACTTTGATAGTAGTAACTTTTCTACTGCCATGATTTTTAAAAAGTCACAAGGGCAACTTATAAAAGTAAAGGTTCACTAGGCTGATGGTTCCTTGGGGATACATATCAAATGATTCCCAAGAAGAAGGAAGGAGAGGGCCCTGGTCCTGGAAAGGCTTGATGCAGCATCTTAGGGGAGTACCAGGACAGAGAAGTGGGAGGCGGGTTGGTTGGGGAATGAGCAGAGGGAAGAGGACTTATGGGACTTATGGGGAGGGGGGAACCAGGAAAGGGGAAATCATTTGGAATGTAAACAAAGAATGTAGAAAATAAAAAAAAAAGATTCTGTCATAGTAGGAACAATGGCAGCAGACACAGCACCGTGGCTGGAGCTGGATGAGGAGAACTTAGGTCCTGAACAGCAAGCAGGAAGCAATGAGCAAGTACTAGTAATGGTGAGAGTCCTTAGCCTCTCAAAGCCTACGTCTAGTGACACACTTCCTTCGTGAGGTCACACCTCACAAACATTGCCAAAAAAAAAACGCCACTAACTGGGAACCAAGAATTCAAAGGACAAAGTCTATGGTGGCCACTCTCTTTCATACTACCATAGCTTTGGTTCTTGCCTCAAGTGTACAGATGTGAAACCTTGACATAAATATCTTCTTTTAGATATCCCACTGCTCATGTACAAAATGAGAGTTGCTTTATTCTCAAATATGCACTTCACTACAAACAGCAGCATACAACCCTTAGAATAAATGAAGAAAATGTGAAATACCTGAAACACCTAACTTGTCTTCTTGAATCTCCAAGGGATACACAGAGTATGGCTCTCATTGGAGCCTATTGGAGCTCCACCTCTTTATGGGCATGGAAACTGCTAACCTCTCAGATTTAACACTCCTGTGCCTTTTGCCTGGACCTTTTTGTTCATGTTGTTCTCTGTTACTGAACACTCTGGAAGCTGTAAGGCACCCTGCTCCAGATTGATGTGGGAAGAAAGGAGGAGGCACAGTATTCAATTACATACAATAATTTCAGTAGTTTTTACTTTTAGTAGCTTGAATTAAACTGCAAATGAACCCCAATTGCATACCCTTTACTCACCAATATATACATCTCCAGAGATGGTATAGATGAAGCTTGTCCATCCTGGAAAAGGACATTGTATTATTAGTGTGAAACTATATATATACATATATATATATATATATATATATGTATATACATACATACATACATATACACATTTTGTCTCTATTACATGTATGATATAAGCATATAGAATGGTAACAAAAGAAAAAGTTGAGTATGAAATATTTTCTTTTCTTTTAGATATGTATTTTAATACTTTAGTTCTGTGAGCTACTTATTATATATATTATATATCTGCATACTTTTCTCCTCTGTCTCTCATATACATACACACACAGCATATGCACAAACAAACATTTCTATACTTAAAGAACTTAGAGTCCTTGCTATTTAAGGGCCATCCAAAGTAGGTACTATACAGTTTCCTTTTTTAATACATCTATTTGACAAAAGTTATATTAACACATTTAGTTTATTTTTAAGTGTGTGTGTGTGTGTGTGTGTGTGTGTGTGTGTGTGTGTGTGTGTGTGTGTGTGTTTACCAGGTACCAGAAGGGGACAACAGAGTCCCTGGAGTTACAGGCATTTGTGATCTGTGTGCTGGGATCTGAACTATAGTCGTCCAAGAGCAATAAGCACTGTGAATGGTGGAGACACCCTCCAGCCTACAGATGGTTTCTTACAGTTCCGTCACCATGCTGTAAGGTATAGCACTCCAGTCTAGCTTCATGTTCAGTTTGCTGTACTTCCAAGTAGGCTGAAGTATGAATGATGATACCAATGAAGCTTGTTTGGTTCTTTTTAGTTGAGTTCTAGTTTCCAGTGAACACATTCCAATTTCTATTTATTCTAAAAGAGTACATATATCAATAACGTGTGCCACATCCTAGAGGGTTCTGGAGATTGACCTAACTGGGTCATCATGGGAATGAAATATATGAACAAGGAGGTGGGATGGGCTAATCTCAACAGAAGCAGTCTCTGCAGGGAAGCAGTCTTCCATCTCTAGACTGGAAACAACCCAGGAGGAGATGGAAGCTATGCCTGATATTTTCTACACAAACTCTTGGCATTTGCCCTTGAATCAAAGGAAGGCTTTGCCATTCCTCAAAGCCTCACCCAAGGAAGGCTTTGCCGCTCGCATGCTGAGAGGCACTGAAGTCCTTAACAAGGCCATGCTCATGTCAACAACACCCATACAGTCAAGACTTCACTTGTCTGCTACAAAGGAGGATCTAAAGCTTCTGGTGACTAACAGGTTTCAGATGACCTGTAAGATCCCTGGAATTGTCCCCAGAAGTTTTCAAAAATAAAGGATACTATGACTTGTGAAGGTGCACATGTGCACACCCTGGCTTTTCAAGGACCCTTGTTTCTTCCTAAAGCATGATGCTATGACTCATGAACGAGGTCAGTGGTCAACCTCAGGTATCCTTCCTCAGGATCCATCCACCTTGCTGAGACTGGGTCTCTCACTGGAACCTCGCAGCGCTAAGACCCAGGTGGCTGGCCAGCAAGCCCCAGGGATCTGTGTGCCTCTGACTCCCCAGTGCGACATTTCAAACACAAACCACTACTTTTGGCTTTTCCTGAGATATTACAAGAGCGAATCTAAGCCACCTGAGAGCAATGCGGCCTTATTCCCTTCCCTCATTTAGTGGTCCACCATTTATTGAACCTCGATTGTTGGTACATGCTGTGGGCACAGATACACATATCAAGAGGGTACAGTCACTGGTATTCAAGTGGGACAATGGGAGGGTGGAAGGACCCTCATAGATGCTGAAAACACATGCCAATTATCTATTACTCCATTCTTGTGTGCACACCCTGGCTTTGTAAGGATCCTTGTTTCTTTCTAATGAATGATCATCCCTTCTATTCCTGCTCATCCCAGTTAAAATTTCTACCCTACAATGAAATCCCTTTCCTCTCGGATTTAAAAAGAAGGGTTTGGGTTGGAAATGGTTAGCATTCCTTCTGAGTGCAGATGGCTTATATTTCTTGTTTATCTTGAGAAAAAAAAAGTAACACGTTATTTTAAGAATACTAAAGCATGGGCCCTTCTAAACTGTAAATCTTTCTGTAAATCTCATTTTTACCCCGACATAAGTGGTGAGCAATTTGGTATTTATACCTTGGGGACTTTTGCCTTTTATGTACTACTTAGCATTTGCTTCAAAAGTGGAAGAAATTCAGTGCTGTGTTTTAAATAGCTGTCCAGATCAGAACACATCCTGTCATGAATGTGTTCTTGTTCATGTTCTCAATCCTCTCTTCACACTTTTAAGGCAGCTGAAAGGTAATTCTTTCGAAAAACCTGCCAAAACCCCCATCATCCTCAGTTGCTCGGCTGAGGTCTTTATGTTGGATCTTTTAAATTATCCCCAGGGCATTTCTCCTTCAGTTCCGGCTTCATCCTCCAAACAGATGACTTGGGTCTGTTCCCCCACACCTTTGAAAATCCATTTTGGCAAACCCCTGAAGGACAGTGTGTGTGCTTCAATGAGCTGCCAAGTGAGTGTTCTACGTGCATGTATCTGGTTTTGCTTCTCATTAAAGTAGTCTACTAGGTTACAGAGCGTCTTTGCTCAGTATTACACAATTCACGTTGCCTGGCGGAAAGCACAAAACATTAGAGCTAGCGGAACAGGAGCAGTCAAGCAATCCCCCCTTTATCGTCTGTGCAGCAAAATGTCTACCTACATGTGCTATTAATCTTTGTTTCATTTCTAGGGAGCACTATTTCTAAGGGCTGCCAAAAGGAAAATAAATGTCAAATAGTATAAATGAATACATACTACAAGTTTAAGAAGAAACATATTTTGTTCAAATGACTCTTTTGATAAAACCAGGATTGCATCAGCTGAGGGCCCTCCTCTGGGCAGTTTTGCTTTGGTTTGAATTTTCAAGACATGGTTTCTCTGTGTAGCCTTAGCTGTCCTGGATCTGCCTTTGTAGACCAGGCTGGCCTCAAACTCACAGAGATCCTCTTGCCTCTGCATTCCAAGTGCTGAGATTAAAGGAGTGAAACACCACCACTGCCTGGATTCCCCTGTGAAATGTTCAGGTCCATCTGTCCGTCCTTCCTTCCTTCAACTCTCCTCTCACTTTTGTGCCCTGCACTAGAAATTGATGCCACTCTTAAATTTTTGTCATTCTATCAGAAGTCACATAGCCTACAATTTCCCTGTCCCCCCCCCCCAAAAAAAAATCATGGTGGCCACCCTACAGCCTCTTTGCAGCTGGGAAGATCTTCCCTTGGGAAATGACAAATAAAATGTGCTGAGATGAAGATCATATTTTTCTTCTAGTCCCCGCGGACAGTTAAGTCAGCAACACATACAACTCAGATCTCCTTTTAGTTCCAACATAAAACAAATGTACAATGTGGGTTTTAAATATGTAAATCATTTTCTGTGGCATTCACTCTATTTTCAGGGAGGTTCCTAATTCTTACAAAAAAAAAAATCCCTAGTGAGAGATTCCTCAGCCTACATTCCTGGGCTTAAGCCAGACCATTTTTCTCCTGACTTCATTAAAAGCTCATAATTCCAGTGAATTTATAACTACTCTTATGCATGTATGTGGAGAAAGAAGTAGAAAAACATGGTCAGCTGACACACCAAATTCCTAACAGAAGTCAGCTTAGGGAGGGCAAAGTGGCTAAGAAGAGAACATACCTATCCCCAGACTTGGGCTTACAATGTCTACCAGACTCCAAAGCAGCTCCGATCCCAGGAGCCTGCATGGAACATCTCAGCATTCAACTTCCTCAGGTAACTCCTCCTCTCTAGACCTGACACCTGGCCTTCTGGGATCGGAGGCAGAACTGCCTGGTCCTCTCCTGCCCTCTTCTTCCCAACAAACTAATTTACAAAAATGTAAATAATTCAAGCTTTATTCTGACAAGCTTTATTATTCTTTTGCTGTAAAATAGGATGTTCCTTTCACACACACACACACACACACACACACACAGACACACACACCCCACACACACTGAATGCCTAGCACTTAGGAGATTTTTTTAAAACAAATTTTAGCTCATTTTTTTACATGCCTTTCCTTTCTACTTTGCTCAACAACTTTGCAGGTCAGCATTTCTATGAGGCTGTGTGCTAGGCTCTCTGCTCTCCTCTTGAATTACAAAATACACTAAACCAAGAGTGTCAGGATCACTGTATCCACACCATAGTCAAGAATTCTGCATATTAGGACTGTCTCTCAAACATTGTATTCATGTATAAAATTGTCAAGAAAACAAAACAAAACAACTTACAGTAGCATCAACAAGAACCTCATGGTATCTAGTTTTCCCCCTGAATGTTGTAGTTTAGAATAGCTGACATTAAGCTATTCTACTGATCACACAGCAACTGACAGCTCACAACGAAACATAAATGCAGGAATAAATAGTTAATGTCCATCTTATAACTAAACATAAATGGCAAGAGGAAGAGAAGTCACTAAAGGACCATTAATTGGTTGAGTATGAAACAAAACAGTGGGTGAAAATCACAGTGTGAATGATACTGGGCTGGTTATTATCTCACCTCAACATTTACTTCCTAATGAATCTTAAACAACTTACAAAATCTTTCTGTACCTCAGTTTCCTCACTGGAAAAAAATGGGATAATCATCTCACTTGATTAGGAGGGTTATAAAGGTTTATACAGGGAGAGCTTTAGAAAACCTAGCAGAGCCAGGTGGATCTTTGTGAGTTCCAGGCTAGCCTGGTTTCCATAGTAATTTTGAGAACAGCCAGGACTATATCATAAGACTCTGCCTCAAAAAGTGTTCCACTTAAATCATTAAAATACAGTGTGAAGCAGGAATGTGTTAGGTACTAGATTTAGTCATTCTGCAATCTATACTTTAAAACATTGTGCGAAAGACCCATTGCAGCAGTGTAGGAGA
>BDUI01001927.1:118955-134717 GCA_002335545.1 Apodemus speciosus
ACACACACACACACACACACCAAAAGGAAGAAAGGAAGCATTCGATGTTTCTAAGCTAGGAATGACGTATGCTGTCAATGGGCAGCAGAAGATCCTGCCTTCTGAGAGCAGCCTGAGCTACACACTSAATTCGAGGTTCTCATTGAGTCTGTCTCAAAGAAAGGAAGAGCTTTTTTCAAAGCCACACACATACTCTTCTTATATAACAACAAATATTCTGAGTTAGCTAGATATTTACATATTTCTTAATGTAAACCAGAGATTTTCATTTTAACTGCCATTTTTCTTTACACACAGACACACACACACACACACACACACACACACACACACACTTCTTTCTCCAGCCCTTCAGTGATAAATATATTTATTCCTTAGGATTATATAAGAATTAAATATGAGTGAATTGTCTGATCCATATAGGATCTTTTTGGGGGATCGGGTGGGGGGCATTCAAGACAGTGTTTCTCTGTGTAACCCTGGCTGTCCTGGAACCCAGTCTGTAAACCAGACTGGGGCAGACTGTAAACTGGCCTTGATCTCAGAGATCCACCTGCCTCTGCCTCCCAAGTGCTGGGATTACAGGCGTGCGCCACCACTGCCTACCTAGCACCACACTAGGATCTTAACAGTATAAGTTGTGCTTATCCATATATTGCTTCCTCTCTTGTATACCATGTTTTTAAAGTGTTCTTGTCCTATTCGACAATCAGATTTAAATGCCTAATAAGATTTCAAATAATTACCCTCCAGATTAATCATTTACAATGTATAATAGAAAAACTTCAATTCTTTAGTGAAAACAAACCAGTAACATTAACATTTACATAATTAAGATTTTTGTTAGCCAAGCAGGGTGTCCCAAGCTTTAAATTACAGAACTGGGGAGGTTGAGGGAGGAAGATCACTATGAGTGAGAGGCCTATTCTAATATAGTGAATTCTAGGACAACTTGAACTTCAGAGTGACACCCGGTCTCAAACCAAAAATTGTCTAAACAAGAAATCTCTACATGTACAGATGCTGATTTTATTAATTAATTAATTAATTATATTCATATATTGTTTTAAAGATAGAGTTCCACTGTACAGTCTTGGCTGTCCTGGAACTCGCCCCTGCCTCGAGAATGCTGGGGTTAAAGGCGTGTGTCACCACTGCCTATGGAAATGCTGATTTTATATGCACACTCCAGTATTAGAACTACTCTGCATATTTAAAGGATTTTGTTACAGCCATCATATAGCAATATGGGAAGCCTTACTCTACTGAGTGAGAAATGCAACATACCGTTTGATTGTTTCGTTTTTAAACCGGTTTCACTGTAACCTCAAACTCATGATGATCCTCAAACCCATGGCCTCAAACCCATGATGATCCTGCCTCAGGTTCCCAGATACCGGGATAATAGGCGTGAAGTTTCATATGCATCTGGACATAGGCACTGTAAAAAGAAAGAGAGATTAGGACCGTGTGAAGAGTGGCTAGCTGCATTGCTATGCAGTCTGCTACGATAACTAACACCGAGTCATGGTCTCTGGGGCCGACAATGGTAAAGAACAATTTATCAAAACACTTACAAAATGAAATAATACTTATTGTTTTGAAATCTGCTTTTATTAGTTTGGGCACCCGTTGTTTGAATCTGCTTGGTTTCCAGCAGTTCATGGGAGATAATGATATGACATCAGATCTAGTTGATGAAGGAAAAGAATTAATCAGACGAGGTAAGATTTGTTATCTTAAAATAAATAAAAAGGCAATTTTAAGTGCTAAGAATTAAATACAAAATAAATGAGGGCAAAATTGGTATATTATTTTATTCTACCTGAGGTGGTTTAACCTAAAAAACTTTATGTCCTGTTTTCTGCACAAAAATATTTGAAAATATATTGTAAGGTTTATTATGAAGAAATTCTGCAGCATAAATTAGTAGTGAATCTGCAGCTAGATAGTAAGCACTTGATTTATGGTCTTGGACTTTGTGTTAATCAGCTTTCTGATGATGTGACAAAATAACTGGCATAGCTTGCAAGGAGGAAAGGCAGCTTATTTTACCTCACCATTTAAGTGATTCAATCTATGGTTACTTTCCTTTTTACCAGCAGAATGTGTCATGGCAGAGAGCAAGCCAGTTTATTATGTAGGATCAATGAGAGACACAGGAAGAGGCTGTGGTCCCAGTAGTAGCTCCGATCTGCCCCAGTGATAACTTCCTTCCCCTTGGCCCCGCCTTCCCCAGGCTCCAGCACCTGCCAAAAGAATCGCAGCCTGCACAGCCTGGTGGCCAGAAAGGAAAACCCAAGGCCCAAGCCATAGTCTTTTGGTTTGTCTTTGTTTTGAAACGTATTTGTCAAGTTCTGTGCAGCTATAAAGTTCATTACCTTAAGAGTTATTAGTTTGTTGCTATGTGCAAAATCATTCAAACTGGTTTTTTTTCCTCTTGAAATATAATGATCATTGATAAGAGAATGAGAGTATTATTAAAATACATAGAGCTTTCCTAAAGCCCATTCACAAAGAACATGTATTATGTTTTCTTTTGTTCACGTGCTGGTGAAAGCCTTGATTTGGGGGCGTTGTTTCTTGTCTTCAGAATCCAGCCTTCACGTGCTATCCGAGGAAGTAGTGTCTATTTGATGTGATAGTTCTGTATGCGGCATAGAAACCCCTTCCTAATATTGATAAGAATGGTAAGCTGGAAGATACTGAGAGAATAGCTGTCGCAGTCACCCCTCTGTACACTCTATCACAAGGGAAGCACTGCACATATAATCCAAAGAGCCTACATGAGAGCAGAATTATACAGAAAGTATAAACTTAGAAGAAAAGCCCCAAAGAGAATAGAACTACAGAGAAACAAATCTCAGATCACCAAAAGGAAGAACAGTTTTTTCACTGTAGACAGGCTCCAAAGCCATCTGTAGCAAAACAGGAATTTTTACTAGGTTGTAGATACTGTATGCTCTTGCTTTGGTTACTCTATTTCTAATGAAACCATGTTATACTAAATTGGAGGCAATTTTTCTTGTCTTTAGAGAAAAGAAAAAGGCAAAGGCAAGAGGAAGGTGAAAATAGAAGAAGAGTAAGTATAATAGTTTATTAAATTGCTACTAACCATGAAATTTCTCAGAAACAACCTAAGATTTGTACTTAGAATAAATAGTTACAGATGAGAAACAATAGGGAAAGGACATAGAATTTTTCCCTTTAATGTGGATGAGTGTATGTCTTCGTACCATGTGCATCACTGGTGCCCAGAGTTCGAGGAAGTGCATTTGGGTCTTTTAGAACTGAATGGCCAGGAATGCAACTCTGATCACTTGGAAGAGCTGCAAGTACTCTTAAATGCTAAGCTGTGTCTCCAGCTTGAAGGGAACATTTTGATACTTTTACTTGCACACTTGCTAGATATCCTGTCAGACTGGATATCCACCAATATCCACCAGTTAGTTGACTAAACTATATATACAGAGATTGAGTAAATTTATGCAGCCCTATTGGTAATGTAGTTTAGGTTGCATTAAAATTATTATGCTTTTTCTAATATGGCATTTGTATTCTCATCTTTAATTTCTCTTTAGTCCTCCATTTTCTGAGGCAAATCTTTGAGAGACTGGGAAAAAACAAGTAAAGAAAATCTATTCACAATTTTTATAACTTTCTAATGCTGCTGTATGTAACTGTAATTCAGGGATGAGGGGTGTTCTTCTCCCCTTTTGCTCCCAAATAATTGCAGTGTTTCTATGTCCACTCTTTTTAAAAAATATATTTATTTATTTATTTTGACACAGAATCTCTCACTAGAGGGCCTGGAACTTGCTGCATAGACCAGGATGGCCTAGCACTTCCTTGAGATCTACTTGTCTCTGTGCTGGGTTTAGCTCCCGGACGAATGACACAGAGACCTGGTATTTTTATTAAAAAGCTGCAAGCACTAAGCTGGGCAGGTTCTGAGCTCTTCTGATCCAGTTTGCTGCCTGCTGCCCAGCCATGTGCTCCTTTCCCTGCTTCTGAGTCTTGCCCTGATTTGCTTAGGTCCATGTGTGCATTCATGGCTGCTCTCCCATCGTGACCTCATGGCAAATCCTGGTCCATCCACACCGTCTCTCCACCTTTCTTCTCTTCCTTTCTCTCTTCTTCTTATGGCCCTCTTTCCCTGGGACTCCCAGACTGGGATCAGAAGTCCTGCCCTATTCTCTTCTCTTCTGCCCAACTAATTGGCTGACTAGCTCATTAGTGATGGGAAACAATTTTTGCATAACATTTAGACCAGAGATGCCAATGTCTGGACTATAGCCAGAGATGTCTGGGCATAGAGATCAGCATCTGAATACATAGTGCACAAAACCATCCCCCAACAGATGTATTTACCCTGAAAGTACTTAAGAGGAGATGTCATAGTTGTCAGTGTATTTTACCATGTGCCGGATAAAAGGGTGACTTGTATATTGTATGGTGGCATATACCTTTAATCCCAGCACAGAGACAAATAGATCTCAGTGAGTGCTAGGCCATTCTGGACCGCATAGCAAGTTCCAGGCCAACTAGTGAGACTCTTGTCTCAAAATAAACATTTTTAAAAGATAGATTTGTTCTTTCTTTCACAGTTAGAACCAATTACTAGAAAGATTTCATCTTCTATTAGGATAGCTCTTCTCAACCTGTGGGGGTTGAACAGTTCTTTCACAGAGGTTACATATCAGATATCCTGCAAATCATATTTGCATTACAAATTTGTATTACAGTTCATAACAGTAGTAAAATTACAGTTTTGAAGTAGCAATGAAAATAATCTCATGGTTGGAGAATGCCATAACATGAGGAATTGTGTTAAAGGGTCTCAGCATTAGGAAGGTTGAGAACCACTGAATTAGAACTTCTAACTTCTACAATTTACCAGAATTGTAATGGCCTTGACTATATAAACATACCAAAAAAATGTATTGAAAATTCCCAGAGTATCTGGTATGAACGAATGGCTTGTATAAAACTTTGAATAGGTGCTCTCAAATGACCATTTCAGTTGGATAGGTATAAGGTATAGAATGTTAATTAGTGAGATCATGCTGTCTTCCATGGTAACTCATAAGTCTGTGTGAGTCATAGTCTTGCATACAGCCTTAATTTGTTACCGAAAATGATTTATCAGATCTCCAGTATTTATAGCTTGCTCAAGTAAAAGAAGATTTTAACATCTTATAACTTTTATATGGTCAGGGTAAGCTTACTATTATTATATTTTTTGAAGTTTTAATTAGAATAATATGTTAATAAAGTCATAGCCAGCAAAATGTTTTTGTTAAAAATTAAAGGTGATAGCCGGGCAGTGGTGGCGCACGCCTTTAATCCCAGCACTTGGGAGGCAGAGGCAGGCGGATTTCTGAGTTCRAGRCCAGCCTGGTCTACAGAGTGAGTTCCAGGACAGCCAGGACTACACAGAAACCCTGTCTCGAAAAACCAAAAAAGAAAAAAAAAATTAAAGGCTGATAAAAATTGATTTTAAAGACACTATGAAAATTATACTGACCTCTAATGAATTTCTGATGAAAAATCGTTATGGTATTTGTATCTAGGCTGTTAACAGTATAACATTTTCTATATTTCAATTGGGTTTCTGCTCTAGGAGTGGAAAGAACGTTATGGACACAACAGAGAGGATTCCACTCGAAACAGAAATGTTCATCCTGACCCCAAAGAGACAAATTTCTCAGACACTACTACCAATTGGTGTAAGTAGCTTATTTCCTAGTTTGCTTAGGAATATTATTTAATGTTGGCACTGTATAGAAACTGAAACCATACCATCTGGCATCACACACATCTCTACACCGACTTCCCTTTTATCATCATCTAGTGTGTATAAGGAAGGGGAAAAGGTATATTAGGTAAATAGTCGTGTTATTTCCAAAGTGGGTTCTAGGGAGATATTTATTTCTACTATTTACATTGATGTTTTTAGTTCTCTACTAGTTGATGTAGTTTATTCATTTATCTTTATAAGAATTGGCTAACTCATACTGAAGTGCGTTCCCATGTATATAGTGAAAGAAAAATAAATTTCTTGTCCCCAGGGATGTTCATAATTTAGAGAAGCACTACAGTTAGATACAAGTCTCCAGCACTGGTGTGAGTTAAGAAACCTGTGTGACATGAAGAAGAAGCACATCCATTGACCTGGGGAAGACACCAGGAACCCTGTCTTCACACAGGACTTTACACTGTGTAGCAGTCAAAGTTTTGTCTTTGGGGAAGATGAGATATTGCTAAGGGAGCTGCACCACTGAGGCGTCTGTGAATAGGGTTCTGCCTGAGATTGAAGATGAAGCAGGAAATCTGAGCATCCTTCCCTAGCTACGCATTTGTACAGTAACAGTGTGCTGTTAGAGGAGGAGTGGAAGCACAGGTACCCTCCTAATGGTCTGAAAGCAGAAAACAAGTACCAAAAACATGCCTTTGCATTGAGGTCCATCCAAACACAGGAAAAGCTAAAATCTGTAGAGATTGAAGGCAACTAAGGCAGAGTCTAAATTCACAGTAAGTACATTAGATTAATTTAGGCCTCCAACATTGATGACCCTATAGAAAGAGGTATGCCCCATTCTGAACATAACTATTATTTAGCTTAACTTCTGTATTCTTTTAAGTGAAATGTCTAGTCTTTAACAAGAGGTTCTGAGGTATACAAAGAAATAAAGTATAAGCCATCTTCAAAATATGAAATAGTAAACATCCTAGGCCTAAAAGTGCCTCAAGTATTAGAATTATCAGATTCTAATCAGATCAGTATTAGATCATTGGTGAAAATAACTAATTTGTATGTTTAAAGATGTAGTGGAAAGGTTGGATAATGTGCATTAAGAGATGTAGGGAATTTCACCAGGCAGCTGGAGATTATATAAAGGAGCTAAGTGGAAATGTGAGAAATATTTTAATGGCAGACTCCAATGATGTTGCAGGCTTCTCATGTAAGTTGTTACCACAGAGTATAGACCTGTGCTGGAGGAAATTGCCTTGGGATAGAAAAGGGTCTCTCTTAGGAGTTTAATTTTATACTAAATATTTCTGTATTGAAAATTGGGCTGAGTATTCAGAAATGAATGATAGTTACCTAGGGGCTTTGTTTAGAAAATGACTTAGACATAGTGATCTGAGAGAGTGTTTGGGAATACATGCTTTCTCATCACTAGAGTTTAAACACAAGTAACCTAAGAAGAGGAGACAGTTCTTAATAGAGGCACCTTAGAAGCACATACTATCAAAAGGATGAATTTTATAATGTAGGTAAGATTTTTAACTTGGGAAGAACATAATCTTTATTTAAATTTTTACTTTTTATTCTTTTTGAATATTCATACATATATTTTGATCATATTCTTACCACATTCCCATCTCCTTCCAGATCATTTCCCTCTACCCACCCAACTTCATGTTTTTTCTTTGTCTTAAAACAAACAACATAAAAAGAAAACAAAGAAATAAAAACATAAAACCAACCAATGAAACAAACACTACCACAAAGTGTGTTTTGTGTTGCTTAACTGTTTCCAAGCCTGTGGCCTGCCCTGGAGTGTGGTAGATATATCCAGTATCACACCATTTGAAAAAAACTGATTTTTCTCTCTCTCAGCAGCTGTCAATAACAAATAAAGCATCTTGCTTAGGGATGAGACTTTGTGACTACTTTAACTTCTCCATGCTGTTCGTTTGTGAGTTTGAACATGTGCAGAGTTGTCATAGTTGTGTGAGTAAATGTCTGCACGTTAGGGCTGCTATTGTGTTTGAAAAATCTTTCCTTGAGAGAAGTTGAATAACTCTGGCTCTTAAAATCTGTTCCCTTTTCTTTGAGGAGAGGGGAATGATATAAAGACATTCTGTTTAGGGATGAGTGCTTCAGAGTCTTTTACTCTCTGCAGTTGTCCAGTTTTGGATCTCTATGCTAATTATTTACCATAGTAAGCAATGAATTTAGCTGCTATGATGAGGTTTAAGCACTGCACTAATCTAGGGGTATAGCAGTATGTCCAAAGGTGTTGGATTCCCAGGGGTAAGTCCAATCTTTGTTGTCAGAATAGCTAGCAGTCCAGCAAATACAACAGCAAACCAGTAATAGCAAAAGCAGCAGCGGTGAAGGCAGCATCTGCTACAGGCGCCCTTAGGGCTCTTGCATTTATACCCTTTCTGGAGTCCCCAGAATTAAACTATCTGCAGCTGGCACAAATCACACACCCCTCACCCCCAGAACACAAGACAATCATAGTTAACAGTTGTGGAAACCATTTTAAAGTCTGTTTTTATAGTGAAGTCAAGGAGTGATGTGGACTTGAAGTAAGGCAATGGTACTGGAATAAAGACAGACAATTGTTTGAAGGATATTTTGGGTAGAATACATAGTTAGGACCTTTAGCTAAAACTCAGAAACAGTGAAGAATTTATAAAGGGATTTAGATACTTATTGAGTGAAAGTAGACAGAATAGAAAGATCTGAAAGTATGGGAGAACTGTTAAGAACAAACACAAAGATAGTGTTTGTTAGATAGTGAGTTAGAGAAGATGACCATTTTCACTATATTAATTCTACCTATCCATGAGCATGGGACATCTTTCCATCTTCTGAGGTCTTCTTCAGTTTCTTTCTTCAGGGACTTGAAGTTCTTGTAATACAGATCTTTAGCTTGCTTGGTTAGAGTTACATCAAGATATTTTATACTATTCATGGCTATTGTAAAGGGTGTTTCCCTAATTTCTTTCTTGGCCTTTTTATCATTTGTATAAAGGGAGGCTACTGATTTGTTTGAGCTAATTTTATATCCAGCCACTTTGCTAAAGGTGTTTATCAGCTGTAAGAGTTCTCTGGTAGAATTTTTGGGGTCACTTATATATACGATCATATCATTTGCAAATAGCAATACTTTGACTTATTCCTTTCCGATTTGTATTCCCTTGATCTCCTTTAGTTGTCTTATTGCTGTGACTAGAACTTCAAGTGCTATGTTGAAAAGATAGGGAGAGAGTCAGCAGCTTTGTCTTGTCCCTGATTTTAGTGGAAATGCTTTAAGTTTCTCTTCATTTAGTTTGAAGTGGACTACTAGCTTACTGTATATTGCTTTTATTATGTTTAGGTATGTGCCCCGTATGTCTGATTTCTCTAATGCCTTTAACATGAAGGAGTATTTGGTTTTATCAAAGGCTTTTTCAGCATCTAATGAGATAATGATGTGATTTTTTTCCTTCAATTTGTTTATATGGTAGATTACATTATTGGATTTTCATATATTGAACCTTCTCTTCATCCCTGGATGAGTTAGAGAACCACTATTTGTTGGATGGAYAAATGCATGAGAGAAACAAGGAACAAACTTAAGTGAATGACTTAAGCACATTCATGATTAACTTCAAGTCACCAATAATGCATCAGTGTCACATTAAGGAAAAAAATATAAGCTCTTGCCCTTGGGCTGATTTGACCAAGAATGATTCCACATTTGAATTCTGTACTTCATACTTTCGGTCTCCATCCTCTGTCTGTCTGTCTGTGGTATGAGTCTGAATCTGTGCCTGCCTGAAGGCTATCTTGTGAGTTTGTCCCTATATGACTGTATCTGTCCAAGTGTGTGTTTGGTGTGTGTGTGTGTGTGTGTGTGTGTGTATTTGGAATAGCACAGAAAGAATCATATGGGGAGATAATGGAATACTTTACAGAAATCTTTTTGTCTTTGTTTTTCTTTTTTTATAATTTAAATTTTATTTTTATTATATTCAAAACAATGTATATTTTATACCAATCATAAAAATAATGGACATCTTTTAAATGAACATAAAAAGATAAAGTCTTTCTGTTTGTTGGTTTGTTTTGTTTTTTAGTAGTGCTTAAAATTTTGGCTCTTAGTGTGGTAGAAACCCAAAATAAGAACAATTTTTAGGCATTGGAGTTCATTGTAATAAGGTTTTACTTCAGTGTCCCTCCCATCACCAAATGATTTAACCTCCTTAGTAGCTAAGCTAAGAGTTGACAGTTCTGCTGTGTTAAGGAATTGAATTGTAGGCACAATTATTTGGATACAGATTTCCTGCTATGGTCAAAGCAGTTTGACTTGAGTGATTGTCATCATTCTCAGCCCACAGGGAACAGGTTACATTCATATAAGAAATGATGTGTGTATTAAGTTGGTCTATCCATGAAGTCATACATCAACTGTTTGAATGAACAATGGTTCTTGGAGGGTGGCACAGATATTAGGTGAGGGTAAGATTCTGGTTCATTGACTGTGATGATTTTGAAAAGCATTCATCTCAGAAAAAGAGTAACTTATAAGTTCATCTTCTTCAAAACTTCAAAATTGATACAATAATTATAAATATCAGGCAAAACATTCAGTCTCACTCTTTGTTGTTCTCTTAAAAGCCAACTCCCAAATTAATTGTCTACATTTCTTTTGGCTGTATAAATAATTTTGAAATATGTAAGCTGTTCTGAAAACCATAGTATAGTATAAAAACATCAAATAAACAATCCTACTTATAGAGAGGCTGAGATAGGAGAAGCATGTTTTCAAGACCATTATGTGGTACACAGCAAGACACTGTCACATACAAACAAGCAGAAAATGTATATGGATTGTACTATATTGGACATATCTCTCCAATTACCAAATTACAGAGACCACTGGGTAATAGCCAACAAATTTCTAATTCCTCATATTTTTAAATTTCAATCAATTAGGATATGTTGGTAATGTTAATTTTCATATTAAGAGATATTAAGGAAAAGTAATTACTTCCTATTATATCTGTTGTTAGAAGTGGAATTATATTTGTGTGGGTTTGTTGAAAGATTACTTTCTTGCTTTTTCTATGGTTTATTTTCCCTACTTGTGTTGGTGTTTTCCATCTATTATCCTTTGTAGGGCTGCATTTATGGAAAGATATTGTGTAAACTTGGTTTTGTCATGGAATATCTTGTTTTCTCTATGTTTCTGTTTGTCTATGGTAATTGAGAGTTTTTCTGGGTATAGTAGCCTGGGCTGGCATCTGTGTTGTCTTAGGGTCTGTACGAGAGAGATCTGCCCAGGATCTTCTAGCTTTCATAGTCACTGGTGAGAAGTCTAGTATAATTCTGATAGGTCTGCCTTTATAAGTTACTTGACCTTTTTCCCTTACTGCTTTTAATATTCTTTCTTTGTTTAGTGCATTTGGTGTTTTGATTACCATGTGACAGGAGGAATTTCTTTTTTGGTCCAGTCTATTTGGAGTTCTGTAGGCTTCTTGTATGTTCATGGGCATAACTTTCTTTAGGCTAGGGAAGTTTTCTTCTATAATTTTGTTGAAGATATTTACTGACCCTTTAAGTTGGGAATCTTCACTCTCTTCTGTTCCTATTGTCCTTAGGTTTGGTCTTCTCATTTTGTCTTGGATTTCCTGGATGTTTTGGGTTAGGAGCTTTTTGCTTTTTGTGTTTTCTTTGACTGTTGTGTCAGTGTTTTCTATGGTATCTTCTGCACTTGAGATTCTCTCTCCAATCTCTTATAGTCTGTTGGTGATGCTTACATCTATGAATCCTGATCTCTTTCCTTGGTTTTTTAGCTCCAGGGTTGTCTCACTTTGTGATTTCTTTATTGTTTCTCTTTCCATTTTTAGATCCTGGATGGTTTTGTTCATTTCCTTAACCTTTTTGATTGCATTTTCCTGCAATTCTTTAAGGGATTTTTGTGTTTCCTCTCTAAGGGTTTCCCGCTGTTTACCTGTGTTCTCCTTTATTTCTTTAAGGGAGTTATTTATGTCCTTCTTAAAGTCCTCCATCATCATCATGAGAAGTGATTTTAGATCTGAATCTTGATTTTCTAGTGTGCTGGTGTAACCAGGACTTGCTATGGTGGGAGAATTGGGTTCCGATGATGCCTAGTAACCTTGGTTTCTGTTGCTTATGTTCTTCTGCTTGCCTCCRGCCATCTGGTTTTCTCTACTGCTTCCTGCCCTTGCTATATCTGACTGGACCTTGTCCTTCCTGATATCCTGGTTGTGTTAGAACTCCTCAGACTCAAGCTGTCTCTAATCCTGTGATTCTGGGATCCTGGGATCCCGGGATCCTGGGTGTGTTCGAGTTCCTGGGAGTCAAGCTGCCTCTGAGAGCCTGAGATCCTGGTGTGTCCAAGCTCCTGGGATCTTGGGATCCTTTGATCCTATGGATCCTGTGATCCTGGGTGTCTAAAAGCGCCTGGGAGTGGAGCTTCCTCTGGGTGTTGTGGTACTGGCTGCAGAGTTTGTGCCCAAGGTCTTCTCAGGGCACCGCCCCAGACAGACTGGGAGGAACCTGAGCCACTGGTCTGATGGAGTACTGCCTGTCTGGGTCCCACTGTTCCCTGTTACTCCTGGTGTTAGGACAGATGTTGTGTCCTCCTCACCTCTGATCCTATTATCCTGGGCATGTTAGAGCACCTGGGAGTGGAGCTTCCTCTCAGGGTTGTTGGTTTTGTTTTTAAAGATGGGGTTTCTTTCTCTATGTAGCCGTGGCTATCCTAGAACTAGCTCTGTATCCAGGCTGACCTCAAACTCACAGAGATCTACCTACCTCTGCCTCCTGAGTGCTGGGATTAGCACTGGGATTACCAGATGAGTTGCTGCTGCTATCACTATCTAGATATTTTACATAAATCTTTATCAAGAGTTTTTCAAGGGATTCAGTCACTGGCTCCAACTGATCTCAATAGAACCAGATAACAAATAGTACCTCAAACATCATTATTTATCAACCAGTATCCATAAGTAGCTATTCATTTTAGAATATTTCTTTCAATGTTTGTATTTACTGCTTTTAGCACTTACATAGTTCCTGGTCAAGGACATGGACCAGTATATGACTTAAGATTACAGCTATGCAATAGCTTTGGTTGTAAAAATTGATTACATGAGAAACCCAAAGATAGATAGATTGTTATATTGCTTTCTTAAGGGCAGGTTGAAAGAAGGGGCTGAATATATATAGGAGAGCTATATTGTGACTTCAAGGTGTGCTATTGACTGGTTGTGAGGTCCAGAAAAAGTTGAGTCTCTTAAAATATCATAGATATTGTCATAATATTGGATGATCAAATTAGGAAAGAGGCCAAGGAGACAAAGAGATAATAAAAACATCTTGTCTAAGTTTTCCAAAAGAGCTCTCTCATAAAGTTGAGTCTTTTAATCTGTTTGTACTTGTGGGTGCTGTGCATACAGAGGCCAGAAGAGAGCAGCAGATCCCCTAAAGTTAGACTTCCAGGCCTTTGTGAGTCATGTGAAACTGAACTCTGATTCTTTTCAAGAGCACCAATGTCCATGACAGCTGAGTCATCTTTCCAGTCCCATTTTTTAAAATGTATTTATTTATCTATTTACACTCCATATTTTATTCTGCCCTCTTACACCCTCTGACTATTCCACATCCCATACCAAACTTCCTCCCCAAACCCCTGTCTCCAAGTGAGTGTCCCACCCCCACCCCACCTACCTCTAAACTCCCTGGGGCCTCTGGTCTTTTGAGGGTTAGGTACATCATCTCTGAATGAACACAGAACTGGCAGTCCTCTACTGTATGTGTGTTGGGGGCATCGTATCAGCTGGTGTATTCGGCCTATTTGGTCCAGTGTTTGAGAGATCCCGGGGTCCAGATTAATTGAGACTGCTGGTCCTCCTACAGGGTCAACCTCAGCTTCATTTAGCTTTCCATAATTCAACAACAGGGCTCAGCTGCTTCTGTCCATTGGTTGGGTGTAAATATCTGCATCTAATTCTTTCAGCTGTTTGTTGGGTCTTCCGGACTACAGTCGGGCTAGGTCCCTTTTTGCAAGTTGTCCTTAGCCTAAGTAATAGTGTCAGGCCTCGAGACCTCCCCTTGAGCTGGATTCCGCTTTGGGTCTGTCACTGAACCTTCTTTTTCTCAAGTTCCTCTCCATTTTTATCCCTGTAATTCTTTCAGACAGGAACAATTATGGGCAGAGTTGTGACTGTGAGCTGGGCCCCCCTCCCCCATTTGATGCCTTGTCTTCTGCTGGAGGTGGGCTCTATAAGTTCCTTCCTCCTACTGTTGGGTATTTCATCTAAGGTCCCTCCCTCCCGTTGAGTCCTGAGAGTCTACCGCATCCTGGGTCTCTGGTGCATTCTGGAGGGTTCCCCCAACCTCCTATCTCCTAAGAGGTTCCCTGTTTCCATTCTCTCTGCTGGCCCTCAGGACTTCAGTTCCCCTCTTGCTCACACTCCTCCACCCCAGACACTTTCCCTCCCTCCCCACTTTTGATTTCTTTCTTCTTCCTCCCAAGAGGGACTGAGGCTTCCTCACTTGGGCCCTTCAGCTTGTTGACCTTTTTGAGTTCTGAGGTTAATATCCACTTATTATTGAGTATATACCATGCATGTCCTTTTGGGTCTGAGTTACCTCACTCAAGATGTTTTCTAGTTCTATCCATTTGCCTGCAAAACTCAGGATGTCCTCGTACTTATTAGCTGAGTAGTATTCCATTGTGTAAATTAACCGCATTTTCTGTATCCATTCTTCCGTTGTGGGACATCTGGGTTGTTTCCAGCTTCTGGCTATCACAAATAAGGCCGCTATGAACATAGTGGAACACATGCCCCTGTGGCATGGTGGGGCATTTTTTTTTTTGCATATATTCCAAAGAGTGGTATAGCTGGGTCTTCAGGTAGATCTATTTCCAATTTTTTGAGGGACCTCGAGATTGATTTCCAGAGTGGTTGTACCAGTTTACAATCACAACAGCAATGGAGGAGTGTTCCTCTTTCTTCACATCCTCTGTAACATGTGTTGTCACCTGAGGTTTTGATCTTAGCCATTTTGACTGGTGTAAGGTGGAATCTCGGGGTCATTTTGATTTGCATCTCTCTGATCATTAAGGACTTTGAACATTTCTTTAGGTGCTTCTTAGCTATTCGAGATTCCTCAGTTGTGAAATCTTAGTTTAGTTTTATACCCCATTTTTTGATTGGGTTGTTTGTTTTTTAGTTTTTTACAAAGAAGCTTCTTGACTTCTTTATAAATTTTGGATATTAGACCGCTATCAGTTGTGGGGTTAGTGAAGATTTTTTTCCCAATATGTAGGTTGCCAACTTGTCTTATTGACTATGTCCTTTATCTTACAGAAGCATTCCAGTTTCATGAGGTCCCATTTATCAATTCTTGATCTTAGAGCCTGAGCCATTGGAGTTCTGCTTAGGAAATGTACCCCTATGCCAATGAGTTCAAGGCTCTTTCCCACTATCTCTTCTATTAGATTCAGTGTATCTGATTTTATGTTGAGGTCCTTGATCCACTTGGACTTGAGCTTTGTGCAAGGTGACAAATATGGGTCTATTTTCATTTTTCTACATACAGACAGCCATTTAGACAAGCACCATTTATTGAAGATGCTTTCTGATTTACACTGTATATTTTTGGCTTCTTTATCAAAGACCAAGTGTCCATAAGTATGTGGTTTTATTTCTTTTTATAAATTTATTCTTTTTTTATTTATTGAAAATGGAAGTAAAAACACTTTATGATAAAATTAAAGTTTTACATGGAAAATATTTCAGATGAACATGTTAAAATTGACAATTTTCATGGAAAATTAAAGAATAAAATGGTAGACATGTAAAACATTGCTAAATTAATTGAAATATGGGATAGAAACATTTTATGATAGAATTGAAGATTTACATGGAAAATATTTCTGATTAAATTGTAGAAAAATGTAGAAAAACATGTTAGAATTGAAGATTATCATGGAAAATGTTATA